>JAQGAK010001221.1:0-37564 GCA_034696945.1 Lipothrix lubbocki | reverse complement strand
AAATAATAAATAAATAAAAATAATAAATAAATAAAAATAATAAATAAATAAAAATAATAAATAAATAAAAATGCTCGGAGGTGCTAATTGTTTTTGTTATTCAGTGTAACACCCCAAAAAATACATTATAATTAAAAATAGCAGGATTTTTAAGCAAAATTTGAAGGGCTCGGCCGGGATTTGAACCCGGGACCTCTCGCACCCTAAGCGAGAATCATACCCCTAGACCACCGAGCCAAGTTATAAAGAAGGGAAAAATCACCTCGTGAATTGATGAAATTGTTGATTAAGGAGCTTTATCAGCATTTCTATATACACTGAACATACGGCACAAGTTGCAAGCTGTCCTAATTTAGTAATTTTATTTAACATTCTAAATGTCCGCAATCTTTTGCATATTGATTTCATTGTCATTGATTGCATAAAGTTGCAAACGATAGCAGCTGCCTTATTCTAATATGTTTGCTTTTATGGCTTGAATGAGAAACAAAAATACTTCACACACAATGTCAACAAATTGTTGCCAATTGCGTTCATGAAGGTGCTTACAAATGGGTTCTGAAGATAAAATGCGCTCAGTTTTGCACGAATAAAATACATAGTATGATAATTGGCTTGAAACGATATGTAATGTAATATTTATAGATATATGACAAGTATTGCATTCCGGCTGATTTCGGGATTTAAAAAAAATTTAATAATTATAATTGTTTTAATAATAATTTAAGACACATTTATTAACTCACGTATCTTCCAACTTGGTCTCAATACTCGGTGTAGCACTTTTCACTCCTTGCTTCAGAGGATCAAAAACCTTGCTGGCAGTGTAGCCCGCTCCGCGAACTGCTGTCATAGGTCTGTTAACTCCTGGGTCAAGATTCGCTCCTGTTATCGGTCGTGCTGTTCCCGTTCCACCGCGCGTAAATAAGGAACTTCTGCCGGCTGTGGGCTGGCGGGTGAACTTCATTTTTAAAGATTTTTTATATTTAAGTATAAAAATAAGCAATACTTCCCAACAATTATGTGTAAAATTATTGTTCATATCCATTTAATTAATTAATCCATTCATTCTGTCACCGATTTTTAAAATCATCTTACCCCAGCGGCTGTTCCCAATCTAGTTCCCTGGCCGAGACCCATCGCCGTTCCTGGAGTACGCCCTCTATTGGGCATTGCCTAGATTTAAAAATGTCAAGGAAAATTACTAATGCTAGGGTTTATACTAATGCCATCTTGAAAGCTATTGTTTATCAAAGTATTTTATTTATTATTGAAACAATTATTTGTTATTTAATTTAAATAGTACATCGTCAAGTTATTGTAGACAATTCATTAAACAATAATGTTGAAATGAATATTTTTAAAATGTAATTTTTACCGTTGGTCTCCGATTTTCAACGCTTCTCGCAGCATGTTGAAAATTCTCGTCGAATTCTAAATCATCGGCGTTTAGAGCGGACGGGTAGTCATTGTAGCCAGAATAGAGGTCATCATCGTCTGACCCTGGTGGTCCGAACATGTTATTACTTCTTCCCCCTGCCGTGTCTCCACGGCTTCGACTTAAGTCCATGCGAGATGTGTTCATGGTTTACAACGGATTGTCGTTTGCCGATTGCCGATTGCAGTACACTTACTTTACTATTATGAAAATTTCAAAAACGCCAAACGGGTAGTTCAACTAACTGTTCAACACAGATCACACATCAATTTATTAAAAATTAATTTGTCTGCTGCATTTTGCACTCAGTAATTGAATAGGAGAAAGACAAGATTTATTCAAGTTCCTGTTTTCTATTATATGGTATGATACGAAATAAGAAATATATGTTTATGGTTAATAAGTAGTTATTATTTTTAATGAACCAATTATTATTTTAAGATGAGAGAAAACAGAATCATAGCAGGTGTATAAACACTCCAGAAATCAGTTTCACAAGCCCTGGCTGTCCAACTGTGTATATTCAATTCCGTAACCATGGTAAAAAGTGTCATAACAAATTTTTAGTACGAGCTTACTTAGAGAGTTCAATGATTTGACAATGCAGGTATGGTAAGGCGGGGACGAAATATATGCATGCATTTTAAAGTAAGTATACATACCTAATAAAATAAATAAATAATTGGCAAACTGTACTATTGATTTCGTAAATGTTTATTATCATGGAACAAAAAAACAAACAATATATAATAATAATAACAACACATTTCTATAAAATACATCTTATGTGCTTTTTCGACATCATTTGAACAACAATTTCTTTTCAGTTTTTATTGTAAAGTATCATAATATAAGTTTAAATCACCGGCAAGTATAATCTATAATATGTACTAAATACTTGAGCTAATCAGAACTGAATGTTCATGAACCTTACTTAATAAACGAAGTATAGTAAGTGTTGTTGTACTTGACGACAGCATATTATGTATAATTTATAAGTATAAGAAGGGCATATGTGGTAAACGGAAACTGGTAACTTTTTGTAGTGGTACACAAACCTATTTACAGTGACTCGATTTTTAAAAATGTACAATTTGCTTCATGTATATTTACATAATTACAGTTTAATTACATCATAATGTATATATCATAAACTAGTTAAGTAATGATAATAAATGTATGACTAATTGCAAAGAAAATAATGAAGATGATGTTATAAAAACTAACTATGTATAGGTAAGTATGTACAATATACGTAATAACAGCGTCATTTATAAATTCGGGGTAATCTCAGATTTTTGATCTAATCTATAATAAGTAAGTTCCTTTAAGTTCGTTTAAAATTTATATTATTATTTTAGTTCAGCCTGCTAAAATTTCTCCTCAAATTAATCAAAATTGGTGTCAGAAGTCTAATCGAGTCATTAAAAATCTACCGGGTAATTCTACTCTGCTTTGCACACATGTACACATATACGTACATACGCATTTGTGCGATAAGTAAAACAGTCTGAACAATAAGTGCGTTTTGATATAAGTTTGTAAATCATCAGTAATCATAAAAATTATTTGTAATTATTTTTAGTTTAATACAAAAATAATGACGGCCCTTCGCCATAAGCTGCCTTCCCTTTGGCTAAGCAATGGACACATGAATAACGTATAATGTTGTGACATCTGTCTGCGTGTATACTGTAAACATAGTTGAAACAAATTAATTATTTCGTGCCATTTTGATCGCATCCAGGAATTCTTTATAATCAATTCATTATGGTTCTCTACTATTAAATTGTAAGTTCATTGTAGTGCTAAAAATAATATTACCAAAATTCTAACCATTATAATTTAATACTAGAATCACACAACTAGAACGTGAAGTCATAAAACGGCTTGTAAAATCTAGTTCCCTGTATAAGTACAAGAAGAATCACAATGACTGTTAATGTTATTTATGCTTAAATAGTTGCCAGTACATAATATTTTAGCAGAGAAATCCTCAAAACTTAACGTAGCGTATGATCAAATTGCTAAAACCAACACTTAGGAATAATGACGTTTGATAATGGAAAGTGCAAGAAAATATAAGTATAGTTGATTTAAAAAATAAGCATTTTGCATCCATCTTGCATTCTATGCACACTGGTTCGGCTCCTAAAAGTATTCTGTATACTTCTGAACTAATAATAAAAAGGCTTTGGTTCAAATATGGAACCACATTTTTCCATAAATAATTACCAAAAAAGTAAATAAGTAGAAATTACAACATGGAAATGATTGAATTTCCTAACAAGTATAGCCACTTCATGGCCATCCATAAGCATTTTTCTAAATAAATTTTATATTTTAAGTGCATAAATTAACGTAGGCCTTATTAAAAACTCTTCATTTCCCACTTGTCCGAAAAACAAGTGGCTGTACATGACTTGTGCTTAAAGTTACTTACACAGGTTAAATAGTGAAGAATTATTATATAAGTACCTATATACATTTTTTCTGAAAAACAAGTTTCCAAGTTTTAAGTCTTATTAGTATTGCAATTTTTAAATTAATAGTCTTAAATAGGTGCAGTCCCTCACACCATGGTAATGTTCCGCTTCTTGCTATTAACTGAAGTGAGTGAGCCCCGGTAGTTAGCGTGATTATATTGCGCTTGCCTACCCTGACCCTGGACTCTACCGGGTGAAGAGTCCCCAAAGCCGGGATTGACATTAGCGTTGATATTTGCCCTATACATGGCTCCAACGTACGAGTCAATAGTTCTGTAGTGGAAATTATCTGTGTCACTATCCACTGCAGTGTCGTAGTCCGTCTGTCCTTTTATAATCGGGTCACTGGAACAACTTTCATAGTCAGTCAGGGTTGGTCTGCGGCCATCTTGTCCAGCTCTGTACTGAGCTTCTGTAAAGGATCTAAAGGAACGGGTTGAGGAGCCAGGGCTGGTGTTATTATAGCGTTTATTCTCCCCTGGTTGAGTATCTGACCTCTGAGTGGTTTGTCCATACATACTCAGTCGTTTCTCATGCTCCTGGAGAAGTTCAGATGCTGACCAGTGAATAGGTTCCTTAACTTCAGAAATGGTGAAAACATTTGGTTCTGCAGCTGGGACTTCTTTCTGGCTTCGCCGTCGTCGACAGCAAATGCAGAGTACGGTGAGCCCAATGACCAGAACGACAAATAGAACCACACCAGCTGCGATGAAACCTATGTCGGCGCCCTCTAATTTTTTAGAATCAGCAGTGACACCACCACCAACTGTTCCAACGAGTTCTCCTTCTGGAGACATGACTTCTACTTGGATGATATTAGAGGGAAGACTAGTTGTTTTAAAGGTGTCAACACACCGAAGCCAAATGAAGTAAGTACCGAAGTCCAACTGCCATGTCAAGCTGACTTCAGTTCCAGCCGGGTATGTGGAAGAAGAACTAAATAATAAGTTGCCATCATTCGGGTCGCGAGTATTGCTGAAGAAAAATTCATAGCTGAGTGGAATTCCTTCATCATAATCTTCACCAGGGGATATAAACTGAAATGTGACATTCCTGCCAGAAACCACTGCCTTAAGATCTCCTACACGGGAAGGTGGGTAAGCATGTGAAGCACGAATGTTCATTACTTTCACAGAGTATGAAGTAGCAACACGTTCAGTAGAAGGCATTTTCATCAGACTGTCGTTGGGTACCATAATGCTACTTCCGCAACAAGGATCCACATTATTCACACTAGCTGCGGAGGTACTTGCTACAAACTTAGCGGCATAAGGAGTTTTAACTTTTACAACAATGTCCACAATTCCACTGCGAATTGTTGAGGGAGGAAGTATATATTTGGAGTACACACCATCTCCACGGGTTAAATCCGGGTCGCCGTTTCCATTATCAAGGAGCTTTGCCGACCAAGTAGTCTCAGCTGCATAAACAACTGCCTCCACATCTGCTCCTACAACCGGCGAGTTACCTTTCTTCACATCTGCGTACAATATGAGTGGACTGACGCTCAAGTCAATAGCACGTGTCTCATCGACATTTGAGAAGACTCGTACGGAAAGGTCTTCCGGACTGTGCGGACCGACTGTGACAACTTGCACAAAATGTGACTGGTGGCTATCCCCTAGTCGCTGAATGTCGTAAATCCAAGTACCTGGCTGATCGATCTTAGCATTAATTTTAATGACGTTGATGTCATGAAGGTAGGATAATTGATCTGTGTAGATCATTCCGGAAGGACTTGTTAATTTGACATTATTGACTTTCGGGTCGATGGGGTTAGGGATGTAGATATGGAACTGGGCTGAGGAGGGTGCATCAAAGACGAAGCTGGAATTAACTATTGCAGGTGCATCCCCACGGAACTCTTGTTGGTGAATTAATGTCGGGAGTTTATTTGAAGTTCGCCAGGTGAAGTATCGTTGGATGTCGGAGATGGCATTGACTAATTGGATGTAGGTTGACATATGGGAGACGGAGCCTACTCCTGTTTCCCGAACGGCATAATGAGGAGAGTTTGTAGCCTGTGCTAGCATTGCCACCCTCCCATCGCCACTTGATGGGTATTCTATCGCTGCAATTGATACTTCTTCCCTTGTGAGCAAATTAAGTGACGCATCTTGATCCACTCGGGAAATAGTTCCTTGGCTGATTAAAATTATCACGGATCCAGCTACTCGAGCTCCATGAGATTTCAGCATGTTTATAGCTTGACTTATACCTTGGCGAAGAGATATACTACCACCATTCACTGTGTTAGGATAATTAGGTAACTTCTCAGCAAGGGTTCCTCTCACTGAATCATCCAGCGTTGTCATGTTAGCTAGCACTCGAACACTATCTGTATTCACTGCTATCATTCCCACTTGTGTCCCTGACTCTAAATCATATTTGATGAACTTGCGAACAGCTAGCTTCAAGAATTTCCACACATCCCTCAAGTTCATGTTCATTGTTTCCTCAATCAGTAGAACAAACCGAGGAGGACTTAATTGCTTCACTACAATATCCGGTTTGATTCGTCGAGTCTGTCTAGGGTAGGCAATTTTTTTGAAGTCAGGGTGAGAGTCCAGTACTTCCGATATAGATTTTCCTAAGCAAAGAAAATTTTGCTTATTTGGAGCTTCATGATTGTGAGTGGAATCCTGGCAGAAAGTTTTTACTTGAGGCAACCAGGGTACAGACATTATAGAGCTGGTTATGTTCTCGTTGTTGCTGGGGTTCAAAGTAAATGAACAATTGTCACCTGTGCCGTTTGGACAGGGTTCGGACCATTGAAGATTTAAAGGAGTATTAGTACAGACATTAGGGAGAGACTTGGCAGTACTATCATTTTTATAAGACAAGGGGTAAATAGGATCATTTTGATATCCACGTTCTTCAAACACTCCATAGCGATATTTTGTCCACTCATGGACAAGCATGCGGTCAGGAAAGTCAGTGTAGCTTTCGGCGATACTTGGAAGGAAGAACTTGTAGCCGATGGAAATGAAATCACCAGGCTTACCACAGCCCTGAGATTGTTGGGTGTAGGGTAAGCTCCCAAAAATGGGATGATCACTGCCGATTGTAAAGGAGGCTTTTGTTGACGCACTGGCACTGGTGTGTTGAATTGACTGCTGCGTTCCACATGCTTTGGTGTCCCAATTTGCCGGAAGAACAACTAACACTCGATGGAAGTAGACGGCTCCTCCCGTAGCGGCACTTAAGTAGTCCGATGCGGATGTAAAGAGTTCCTTGATATTTTGAAGCAACTGCGAGCATATAATTGGAGGTACATCATCATCTATAGAAATAACCAGGTCCTCGTAGCCACCGTTGCTGTTCACTTTCAGACCCGCCGCATGATTGGACAGCAGCAGGAAGATTGTTATCGTAAGACTCAAAAGTGCATGTTTCTTCGGACTAGTGATTGCCATCTTGATCTTTAACAGGCCGTAGAACTCTCGAGCTTTACAACCCAAGGTTCTGATTTCCAAGCTCGTCGGTACTTCTGTTTAAAATAAAGGAAAAACGATCATTTTTATAATTAATTAATCCGATTTTATTAAAATAAATAACATAGCAAGAAGAAATGACACCACGTAAATATGTTTATACACACTGTAATACAAAACCGAAAGTGAGTCCAGGAAAGCTAAAAATGTACTAAATACATGCCGTAATCTCTATCTAAAAATAACGTCTACTTCCTCAAAGTCGGTACACATTACAATCAAAACAAACATGCCACAAATCTAACAAAAGTTTTTTATGCTCACCTAAATATGAGGATTTTGGTTGAACTGAGCAGCGGCTCCTCGTCACTTCATGCTGCCACACACGTAGTGTAACTTCGAAGTCAGTCAATCTACCCCATCAACGGTCCCACTTTGCACGCAACGACATTGTAATCACCGTATTATCAGCTAATATTATACCAAATTACGAAAGGCTCTGGCAAATATTGATTCTTCGGGGTAAGACTTGACCGTGCAAAGGCTCTTGAAAAGTTTTTTCGTATGTATGTAAGTATTTTGGTAGATTAATCCTCGGCGGTAGTGGATCGGTAATCGGTAGAAGCGATGATGATGACAACGCATAGGCTGCAGCTATATAGGAATAATCAAAAATTAATCATATGAATTCGCATATACTTATCTATAATTAGAGCTCAGAAACCAATGCGAGATAATTATTAAAATAAATCATATAATCAGAGATATAGAACTACTTGAATTAATAAATGAGTATTAAATAAATACCATCATAATTGAGACAATAGAGTTAGAAAAATTACCTCCGTCTACTATTAAACAAATCCACTCTGCATATTTATTTCACAATAATAACAGCCCCAATGTCCCTATGTATATGCTATACGCTATCAGTGTCGCATGCAGCAGCTCCTGATTTCACTTCAATTCACCAGCAACACGGCATATTCTCACGCAGCTAGTAAGTATCTTAATATTGCTGTTATATTTTAACAGCATAGTTTTACTGTTAATAATAATAAATTCGCGAGCACATAAAAAACGTGACAATAGCTGCAAACAATGTGAAGCACAGTGTGACGAGAGAGGTCTTCTGGATGGATGACAGCCTCAATGACTCAATGATAACGATGTCCTCCCACGACGATAGAGACCTATCGGAGCAAACAATGGAATCAGAATCAATTGACAAACATCTTATCAGTATTTACAGATTAAATACCATTAATGACACACTGTCCCATAGTGCCATTTACATAATGTACAATTGTTTCAATACGGATGTCATTTGCCCAGAACATCGCAAATCGTCGTGGAAACCAAGTATCTTAAAGTGCCAATTCCCGCATTGGAAAGATAGAAATTGGTACTTTAAGATCTTCCGCCGGCGATAACCAATTAAATTATTTCTAGCCAGAACATTCATATTTCCTTGTACAATTAAATCATTTTTAGCCAGAACATTGCTTAAATAAGCACAATTAAATAATTTTTAGCCAGAACATTGCATAAATAATAGTTTTTAACCATAAAATTGCATTTATACTTGTACAATTGAATAATTTTTAACGAAAACACTGCATATATAAGTACACAACTATATCTTTAACCAGAACATTGCGCCTATACTTATATAAACACAAGTAAAAAATTTTTATAGAATGCATTATCATATATAATAAATTATAAAATATATAGTATACGTCTATACGATCGTAGTTTAAGTATACAAACGTGCTAAAAATTCTGTATAACAAGGTTACTGTTTAATTTTTTTTGGCACCTTCGCGAATTCAAAAGGACAATACATACTCAATTTTTTATATAATGTGTACTGTTTACTCACCACGTTGTTTAACCGTTAGTTCCTCAAAAAAATTGTCACGAAGCACGTTGAAACGTTGCTGATTGGACTGTTGACAGATATAGATATAAGGAGTTGATCGTCCAGAAGAGCGGATTAAGATAAGAAGCGTGTGTGTGACAAAGTTTTTAACCCTTTGGAACCCAACACCACTTATAACTTCTCCACCAACAACCAAGTTTACAACTGCCGGAGTACAAGTGTGTATGGGTCGGGGCGAGCTGCAAAGTTCGGTGTACCGATTTCCGTATTTACTGAAACGAGGCGGCAATCGCCCACTCAAGTGTACACTCATATACTCTAGTATATTCTGTATTATGGTCTGCTGGAGAAGTCCGTCCTTCTGCCGTATTTTTACATTTTGTTGACATGGTTACCTAAACAAACCCGTCGATACACATACACACACATGTATAAGGGTGAAGGGCCAGACCCACTGCTGCTGCTACTGCCGTGTTATTATAAGTTTTGGAAATAATATGGAAACAGAGAGGAAAGGAAGCTTAATACAGCAGGGAGGAAACAGGAAACCGGACACAGGAAGGCACGAAAGAGTCAATTGTGGGAAATATTTGTGCCCCTCATTAAACTTTATGCTTTATGAGCTTTTTCAAGAGACTCGCCTATAGAAGTAAGCTGCAACATAAAGAATATCAAAATGTAAGTATATATTTCTGTTCTACTATACAAACTCCACCATGCCTTGCTGATGACTGACTGACTGACGGGCTACCTGCCGTAGTTTTCAGACTGCTGTAGTAGTACTTCATAATACTTTCTGTATAGTTGCTTTACTTTACTGTATAATAGTACACCCCCGTATATTAAATGCAGCCAAATAAGTAATATTTCAGTTACTCCCAGTAACTTTAACTTAATCAGTTATACATATATAAATGCAGCAAAAGTATCAGATTGCATGCTTCCATCGTTCCTTCCATCTCGTACAATCAGGCTTCCATTCCATATGCTGCATTATGTTGACGCACCGTTCAACTAAAATGTGTTTTGGCATCATACTTGTACATTTACATTTAAAGCACACAATTATTATATTGCAAGAATTCTCTATTTGCCTCTTCAAGATAGCAAAGCTTTTCCTCCTCATGCTTTGACCCCACGTTTGACCCGACCCTGATTATTTGTCCTTGCCAAAATCATAGCAAATCCTGGTCCATTCTTTTATCATTTGACACGCCGTCTCCTTGAGCTTCTGGTGCATTTTTCTCATTTTTTCATCCTTTCCCACATGGATTTGATACTGTGCAGAGTTATGGAGGTAATGTCAAATGTGTCACAACGAAATATTAAATTTAATTAAACTGCAGTAGAAAGTTAGGAATTGTGTAAGTATAATGAGTACTTAAAGAGTGTCTAATTTTGAGCGTGGGAGATTATTTTGGGGCAAGCTGAGACGTGTGACTTGAACGGTCCTTTTTATTATTCGACGTTATTTAGTACACCGAGGGGTTTTTATTATATTTTTGTGCTATATGGTCGAGGGACTCAAATATTACAGAGAAGGCTATAATTACACAGAACACAGTTCGCAACAATGCTGTCATATGCAGAGAATATAACAGAACAAGAGCATAAAAGCAAGTTCAAAGAGTCCCAAGAGCTCGATTGAACCTTTTCCCGTGCACTTTCCGTCTCATATTTCACAGACGCTCAACGGTCCCCAGTCCCCACTTTGGCTTCTCCGTGTTGTTAAAAACATTCCAACTGACGCGTGCTTTTATTTCTTGTTCGTCTTGTTATTGAAACTCTAAACATCACAAAAATGTTTTTCAACTTGCTGCGGTCATAAAATCTTATAAGACTCTGTTTTGTACAGTAGTAGTTGAGTCCTATAGAAGTTGTAATAATGTGCTTATTTATCCAAAGCTGAATGGTGCGTAACAAAACAAGGGTTCATGTTATACAAGGATATTTCATGTACTCTATGTATACTCATATACCTATAATAGTAAGGATAATAAAGATTAGATGAATAGAAGCAAATCCGATATTCGAGGGAAGAGGGAGAACGTTATTGATGTCGAAAAAATCAATCAATCAGGCTACCACCAAGGCCAAATTAAACGACCAAGTAACGCGACTGTTTCCACGAAATCTGATGAAATTGCCCAAAATATAATAATCAGATCCATATGCTTTACAGTTTATACATAAGTATAAAGAAGGATACATAAAATGGATGGGATAAGCTCTGATTTTGGCTACTTTATTTCCTTTTCATCTTGTTTTCTGGAGTTACAACATTTATTTTTGCTACAAATTAGATGTACCAAGCACTACCAAATAATAGAATAATTTAGCAAGTATGCATATTGTCGGTGGAGATGCAAAGAGAGCTATCTCCATGTGAACCTATAGTAAATGCAAGATGAGATATCCACGATCAATTGAGTGTAAGATGAGATAACCACTATCAATAAGTGCAAGATGCGATATCCCATTTAAATTGCAATCAAAACCGAAAACGGAGAGAACTTGTATTGAAAATTTCAACTGCACGGCAATTGTAAATAATAGTGGAATTATCCCATACCTTGCACTTACAATGATGGTGGATGTCTGTCTTTGCAGCTTGTAGAAGCACGTGGAAATATCCCTCTTTGCATCTCTACCGAATATATGTATCTTGCCTGAGAATTGTGACAGTTTAGCAGCGGTAAGCTAATAATTGTAATAAAATATTTGCCTCACATTTTGTGTTTATGTGGTAAGTGGCAATAGCGGAGGTAGTATAGATGTAACTTTGTACACAATAGTAACGTTTAGCTTTACTTCATGGAATAAACTTTGCATCCAAAATATCTACAAAGCATCTTTCTGGGAAACAATAATAATAACATGTAAATTTTCACCTGCTCAAACATACTTACATAATGGCATTTGTAGGTGGAA
This sequence comes from Lipothrix lubbocki, assembly GCA_034696945.1. NCBI lineage: Eukaryota > Metazoa > Arthropoda > Collembola > Symphypleona > Sminthuridae > Lipothrix > Lipothrix lubbocki. The sequence continues at coordinate 25,390 of JAQGAK010001221.1, read as the reverse complement.
TGGAGATATTTCCATATGAGATTACATATTATGTGTGTAGGGACAAATTAGGTGTGCTGATGATGTATAAAAATAGTGTGTGTATACAGCAGCAGGCGTGTGTTGGTATTGTTGTAAATTGTAGTACACATAGGGATAAAAGTGAGTAAGTACGGATGTCAATATAGATGAGATAGGCTTCGCAACAGGAAATATGACTCATGTATGGAATGGAGTGCACTTGTTTTTGTTGGAGGGACAAGGGGAAAATGTGTAAGGAGTAATTATACAGTAGGGAATAGTAGAGAATAGGATGAAAAATACCTGCTGCTTTGCTTTGCTTTACTACCCTTCTCGGTATATTATGTATGCGGCGGATGTTGATGACTGGAAATGAAAGTGAGGAGGGAAGTTACATACGTGCAACATCTGATGCGGTGCCATGACCCTATAACATAAAAGTTTTCACGGATCCCTCTTTTCAGTTCAAGTTTCAAGAACTTGTTTTTGACGTGACGTATGTACAATAATAGTATCTATAGATACTTTTACAGAGGAAATATGTCTGTATATGAGGAAAGGAAGGTATTAAAAGGGAATTGTCGGGATTTAAAACTTTTGCCTGAACTGTGCTGATATGTTATAAAGTTATAATGGTGTTATGGATATACTCATAGGTATACATGTATATGGATGTGGAACTAAGGCGAGTGCTGATTGTGGAAGTGATAATGCAGAGAGGATTCTGCTTGGCTAACTACCTGTAATAGAACTTCCTCTCACAAGTTTACATTGCTTCACAGACTAATTGTCTGTAATGGGCTGTGATTGAAAATAAGTATGAATGAGAGTATAGATGTGTAGGGTGATTAAAGGAACTTGCTGTGGCTTGGTGGAGATTTTTGTTTTAATGATTTAACTCATTTGATAATATTATTATTAGAGGGATATGCACCAGTGAGGATGCGATAATTATAATGTAGTAACAAAAAATACATGACTCCAAAAATTACATAAGTTTTTATGAAGATGTTGAGGGTCCTGGCTGCTGTCGGCGACGTTCACGTTCCTTTTTATAAACTCCACTTATTGTTTCGAGATCTGGGTCCTCCTCCTCGTCATCTGTATGGAAATGATATACAAAAATTTGAATACATTTTTTATACCAACGAATTTGAATGCCAAGAAGTCATATTATAAATTCTAGGAATAATATTCCATAATTCCAAGACGGCATAAAATGAAAATTTAATGGATAATAATACATTTTTGTTTACAAATTTAACGCATACAAATACATTTTTGTTGAAAAATGAAACGGAATTAATTAATTAAGGCATTAAATCTCATACCAATTAATTTCGGATCCTCTTCTTCAGACTCCAAATCGTCACTCTCTTCATCTAGCGTCAACGTTAAGCCAGTACCGCCGGAGCTATTAGAAGGAACGGAAAAGGCAAAATCATTCTTTTCCGATTTTTTCTCCTTTCCTTTTGGCATTGACAGCTCTTTCATCCTTTCTGACTGCAGTTTCTCGTAATTAACGAGATAGATCCTGTAGAAATACATACACGGCATTACACATGATTGATACTTGATACGGATGTACGCTAACGCAAGAAAAATACAAAGGTTGATAAAAATCAATAAAATGAAAGTAGTTATTAAAAATGTGATACAGTTAATCAAATATAAACAATGGGCATGATCCCAAACATCCGAATTTCGAATTGCAAATAAACTTGACCGCATGTATGTACATACATACTTGATGGTCTCACAGAAACATGCTGAATATCCGCATATGATTTTTAAAAAATTATTTTCATAAAATCATTAAAAATAAAAGTCATACGTTCTATATTCTTGAACGGCCACTGCAATGGATGTGAACAAGTCTTCCATTCCAAAACCTGTGGTAGCGGAGATCGCAACGTGTTGAATGGTTGAGTAGAAATCATCAAGAACTAAAGATAAACTCGAAGCGAGGTTCACTGACTGCCCCTTATAATGATTTAGCTCAAGTTGAAACGCGTCGAAGTCTGTGATCCAAGTTTTGACTGTATCTGCATTTTGGGCATCACACTAGAATAAAGCAACACATTATAAATCTTACAAATTAACAAAATAAGATATTGGGAAACTGCACAGATGAGAGAAGTGAAGATGTAAATAAGTTCGTCACAACTTTGCTATATAATACTGTTATATTATTAAAAGAATAATTTATAATTGTTCTAGACTCTAACTCGCTAGCTATTTTTTTACCTTGTTTAAAGCCAAGACCAAAGGTAACTTGGTTTTGTACAAAACTGAACAAGCATACATCATGTTGGACATGAAAGCGATGGGACTTTGAGTGCTAACTAAATCCGTCACATACAGCATGACAGTTGGGAAATTAGCTGCCAAAAGCTCAGTTATGATGCTACCAGAAGCGCTCCACATAAATACTTCGATTTGGCCTGGTGTATCAATTAAAATATGTTTGCATTTCTTCCCACGATTTTTTAATATTTCCAAGACCTAGGGAATCACAAAACAAATTATCCCAATCACATCACACAATATTTGTCACTATTCAATCTGATTTCCCAATACAAAATATGATCCAAAAGATTATTACTAAAATTGATTATTATATTCCATGATCAAGATACTTACTGAATCGAATTTGGTAGAAAATAAATTCAAAGAGGTGACAATAGCTCCATTTGGTCCAAGTTTATTCCCATACATTACTTGTTTGTAGTCGATTGTATCACGAATATCTGAAAAATCCAGCCGGAACAAAATTTAATTAATTAATATTGACAAATGTAAATAATGAGCCAACTAATAATTTTTTAATATTAAAAATTCCTCTAACACACTTACCAATGTTTACCCCATAAGGAGGATCATTACACGCCGGATCCAAATTCACGACGTACGGGGCTGACCCAGTGGAGTAAAGGTAGGAAATTAGCCTGGAGGTGAGAGTTGTTTTTCCTGACCCCGCCATCCCCATCATGATCAGGACTGTCGGGAGTTCTTCCGGATTGTCCTTCTCCATCTCCATCGGCTCCGCTAAATTATCCGTCTGCAATGGAGTTTCTTCGATCAGAGGATCTTTGTCCGGGCTTAAATCCATTGAGGACATCTTTTCCGTAGGTTTCTCCACTATCTTCAATGCAGTCATTTTGACTGCCAGATCTTCGGCCTTCATGTTTTGGCCCAATGTTGCCATTTTGTCGATTTTGCTATGATCGAAATCACAGGGATTTTTAATACTTCAGTACCTATTTCGAATCAATACACGATCAGGTATCAAGATTAAATCCGATATTTAAAAAGTAATTTCTTTAACACAAGAAGCAACAAGCACGAACGTCGTAACAAAATTTGTTTATACCGCTCATGACATTGGAAAGTTCCCTCTTACGGAAGGAAATCCAAGGATAGATTCGCAAGGACTATGATGATGAAATGATACAAAATATTGTATTTTTCCATACCTAAATTAATTCTTCTAATAATATTCTAGATGAACTGAAGGAATCTTTTTAATGTAGTTTTTAGGAAATTAAATAATTTAATTTCCTAAAAACTAATATAATAAAAATATAATATAATAAAAAACATATAATTTAATTTAATAAATAATTTATCTATCGTAAGTTTTTAGAATTTATTTTTTAATCAACTTTATTATCCAAAATCCATCCAAAAAGAATATTGTAATAATTGATATGTGGTTTAATAATATATCAAAATTTAGTAAATTTCTTGGGGGAACGGCGTCCCAAACAAATGCACCCAAGACTTGGGAATACGAACGTTGTCATTTTTAACCCACTGAAATACTGGCTCCAAAACATTTAAGAAATATTTAGCGTCGTGGGTGTTATCTCCTTCGCTGACGAACATCAGGATGACGACCACTGGGATTTTGATGGCATCACATTTCTCCAGGAATTCTTTAGTTAATCCACTTCCGGGCAAGTACAGCTCACCATTAGTATTTGAGCCGCTGGTTCCTTCGAGAATTGCTGGAGCTGGGAATTGTCGTCCTTCCAAGGGTTTTAATCCGTGTCTGGTTTAAATTTTAGATAAATACAAGTATTAAAATTATCAAAAAGTAGTAGTCTTGCTTGCCATTACGTACGGTGTTATATTTTTATGTCGATGTAATTTAATATAAAAGATTTTATGTAAACGACACTGGCTAAACCAGAAAGGAAAATACATTTTCGTTGACAAAATGTCAAAAATAGTTTGAAAATTAGCAATCATCAGCTTAAATGTTAAAAACCTTGACAGAAGATTTGCAGTGGCATCCGGGACACTTGAGGATGCGAGGAATCGAAAAGGAGGTCCAGATAATTGAGAATCTATTCTTTCCGAAGCAAATGTGCTACTTAAGCAGATGACCTGCTGGAACTTTTGGTTCTGAATCCAAGTAGAGAGGAAATCCACAAACTCTTGCGTTTTTTTCTGTTGTTTCAAAATTTCAAAAAGTCAAATTTTACTCAGTGTACTTAGTATAGTAGTGTTGTATTTAGTGTATCTTTGAAAAACTAGAACATATATTCCAATATATGATAACAGAAAATTATTATCATGTTAAATAAATAGCTCACCGCAAAAATTGGAGCATGAAACTGCAGAATAATTAGCTTGTTTTCGTCATCTTGAAACACTGCAACAAAATTTAATTTTGTAATAGTAAAACTCAGTATTAGATCTTTTTAAAGTCGTCTTAAGTATTATTCCTTTACATATTATTTTAACAAACCTTCACCAGATGTAATCAACGAAACTTGTCCATCATCAGATATGTCACTTCCCACAACCGGCTCAATAGCTGAATGAAACAAACGCCCAATCTTTCTACAGGATTTTAAATTCGTAATGAGCAGATCCGTAACTAATTGTCCCACATTTCCGACGGAAACTGCCGGCTGTAGAGGATAGTACGATACACAATAAATATTTAAAATTACTTACAAATTAATTAGAAATAGTTTTAAATCATTTTAAAAATAATCATTTCATTTTATTTTTTGGTTCGACGGGTCCAGTAACAATATTTTATATACGTTGAAATACAAAACTTTAATTTAAACAAATTAAAATAAAAACGAACACTATTTAAAAATAATTTGTTGAAATAGAAATGAGAAACGTATACTTACCAACACAAGATTATAGTTCGAAAAATCTTGGGAATCCGTCGCTTCAAAATATTTAAACATTTTTACAAAATGATATGTCGAATTTCGTGAATGGTAATATTTAAGTAAGGAATTGGAAAATAATTAAATATTTTTATTTAATAATAGCAAATATTCCGGTGCATGTGAGAGGCCGATTGACTGACTTGGGACGAGAAACTGAGTGAGAAAGAAACGCGGGATGACAAGTCAAACCGAATTAGTTTGAGTTTGCCGCCAATATTTACGCTCAGAATTTAATCATTTTAGCACATCAATGCAGGCTCCTGGAAGGATCTTCAAAAGTTCCAGAAAAATGCAATAATTTTAATTATATTTTACTTCTACGCTTGTATGAAAAATAAATAGGGATTATTTTATATTATTAAATAATATTGTCTTATTTTATTTTTAATTCCATGTACGATTGCTTTACAAAATCTTTTCAAGTCGTACCAAAGGGTCAAAAACAACGACGTTTGATCGGAAATGGTCCAGAGTACTCATGAAACCCAAGTAGATTTTAATTTAATTATAACAATATTGGTGATTAGCGCTATAACTACAGCAGGAGTAAAGAGATAAATGAAGAAAATAGAAAATCAGTAACAATTTCAGACACTGTGTAGCAATACAATTTTTTGACCTTAACATTATTACACATGTTTATTCTCCATTTTACTGTTTACTCAAGGGACCAAGAGCTATCTTTAGCCTTTGATTTAGAACTTGCTTCTTCTGTCTTTCCCTGATGCAAACGGGACTCATCGTCACCATTATATCCTTCTACGTCAGGTTGGTTGTTGGATTTTGGTTCTTTCCATTTTCCCTTATGCGAATCGGACTCATCATCACTATAGTATTCTTCTTCGTCATAATCAGAGTTGTTGGATTTAGACAAGTTCTGGTAGATGCTCATGGCCTATAGAAACAAAAATAGTTATTTTAATTGCCAAACAATTGTACGAAATCTTTTATTAATTGTAAGAGGGAATAAAGAAGTTAATTTAAATCATCTCACCTGTGTTACCATGCTGGATACATTTGATGTGTCCGTCGGTAATAGAATAGTATTGGACTTTTTGGCTAGGTTTTGGAAAGCTTGCACATATTGTTCTGCAACGATTAAAGAACCAGCGTTTTGTCCACTTCCTTCACCCAACGATTTGCCAATAAGGGTAATACTTTGTGCCCTGGCTTCGGCTTTTTTCAATATGGCTGTGGCTTCACCAATAGCATGATTGATTTTTTCCTGCTGCTCAGCCTCTGTTTGTAGAACAACAGTCAATTTATTATTCGATTATTGTTAATAATAGTAACTGGATTGCAAAGATCCAAAATAGTCTGGTGAGTTAAAACTTATTTTTAAATAAATAAACTTGACCTACCGGAAGCCAAAACCCGGGACCTTTTCTTGCCCTCCGCCACATTAATCTCGGATTCCCGAATACCCTCACTCTCTAAGATATGGGCCCGTTTCTTTCTCTCTGCTTCCACTTGCATCTGCATAGCTTCTTGAACTCGAGGAGGAAGTTGAATATCCCCTTGTAAATTCAAATAAATTTTGTAAATTATTATAATGCTGTTTTTATTGACTATACACTACAGAGTATTTCAGCCCAATAAATTCACTTACTGATTTCATAACGCCGGCAAGCAATCCCCCATGCTTCAGCGGCTTTATTGATAGCCTCTACAATCAAAAAATTCAGACTTTCTCTTTCTCTAAATATTGTGTCCAGTGCGATTTTACCAAGTTCAGATCTACAGAAAAATAGTGTAAAGATTTACGTTATTGCCCTTATGTTCGGTAATATTAAAGTATAATTTGAACATCCTACATGTATTAATCCCATTTTCCATTAGCCAGTAATTTTTTTTTTCAAATTTAACCCACCTCATAGTAGTTTGGGCCAGCTGAGTAATTGCGAATTCAGGATCTTCCACGCCATAACTCGCTTTGTAGGGATCAACTGTAAGATAGAAGTAAAATTTAATGTCAGCAACGAAATTAATCTCTAAAATATGTTTTAAAGTATTCGAAAGGGCAAATTATAACTTTATGATAATAAAACTAAATTACTTATCACAAGGTACAGCACGCCGTCAAGTGTCAATGTAACATTGTCTGAAATTAAAGTTTTTAATTAAATTATTAAAAGACGTTCATCATACATCCATTTCCTTTACAACTGACAAATTATTACTAGAAGTAACCACATGAGCTCTCTTGTACAAATAACTAATAAAATATTATTTATTATTATTTTATTACCCTGCGTAATTGCTGACTGCTTAGGAATATCGATAGCAATTTCCTTCAGACTATTCACATATTTAACTTTGTCCAGAATCGGGAGTAGAATATTTAACCCAGGTTTTAAAATTCGGTGAAACTTTCCCATCCGCTCCACAACCCAAGCCTTTAAATCAAATTCAAAACATATGTATTTTTTTCTTTATCCAATAACATTAAATTAAAGAATTTAACTCACTTATAATTCTAATAATAGTGGATAGTAATTTAACGTGAATTATTACCTCCTGCTGGGGTACAAACATGATAATTGTGTTCATTGGAGTTGACGTGCTCGACCGGTACCGCTGTTGCTGATAGTTGTTTAATGTCTGCTAAAATCAGACGAATCATTAGAATCATACATGCATTCATTCATCATACAAACATGAATAAATGCCATATAAATAATAAACATAATTTGTATCACAATTATTAAAATAATAAAAAAATATTAAACTATTAAATATATGCTCAACGTACAAAATTCTGCATGCTGGGGATATTCGCACTGAATACTTTCTCGTAATTCTGGGTCACCATCCTCCCAATACCCGGATTTCGAAGTAAATTAGTTATTCGAAGCATTTTGATGTAGATTTTTGACCTCTCGGTTGAATTTTGGGCCTCGCTTTCAATTAAATTTGACGATTAATAATAATCCAAACGAAATCCAACTATATTTCGAATATTTAATTTTTAATTATTTTCCTTAAAACACCGATAAACCTTTTTACAAAGAATTAATCACGGACTGACAGTGAACTAACCGCAAAAAAATTAAATATGAGCTTTCTGATGAAATAATTGCAATGTTATAAATTGCACTTCAAAATGTGCGAATGGAATTAACGTGCAGCCGCTCCGTGGTCGGATTTTTCGTCGTCAAAATTCGAAAATTCTTTTCTCCCGCTGCCGTCGGTAACCACACACTAATATGTTTTGCCGGCGAATAAAATTCTCGTGACAAAATTCAAATCCACGTGGGAATTTTATTCATTTTAATTTTTTCATTAAAAACTCCAGCAGGAACATTTTCAGCAGTGCTAAACACCTTTATTTATTTTATTAAATAACATTATTCCATGTGGTTTTATTATCTCTCTTAATTTATCTTTTTACATAAAAATATTAAATTTATTATTAAAGCATTATTATTAGCGCCCACGAATAAATAAATTCAATGGAGCCGCTTCTTAAAACAACGAAACTTCTGATCCGATTTCGGCCAATTTCTTTCAGGAAATTTTTTCTGGATCGTCGCCCTAATTTATTCGCGGTTTGTAATTTTTTTTAACATATTTTTTACAGAATTTAAATTAAATTTGATAATTCACGAAAATAATTCCAATATTTTCTTTTTTCTCCAGACGCTGAAATATTACTCGACAACACCGAAAGAACATGTAAATGTCGGGACGATCGGGCATGTTGACCATGGCAAGACAACTTTGACGGCGGCGATCACCAAAGTCCTGTCCAAGCACAATCAAGCCAAGTACACAAGTTTCGACCAGATAGACCAAGCGCCGCAAGAGAGGTCAAGGGGGATTACTATAAACATAGCACATGTGGGCTATGAGACGGAGAAGCGCCATTATGCTCACACAGACTGCCCAGGTCATGCGGATTTTATTAAGAATATGATCAGCGGAGCGTCCCAGATGGACGGAGCGATTTTGGTCGTCGCAGCCACTGATGGACAAATGCCCCAAACTGTGGAACACATCCTCCTGGCTAGACAAGTTGGAATTAAACACATAGTAGTATTTGTGAACAAAGCAGACGTTGTAGATAAGGATGTATTAGAATTAGTAGAGCTTGAAATTCGAGAGTTGTTAGATCATTACGGTTTTAATTCAGATGGCCCTGTTATTTTTGGCTCAGCTCTAGCAGCTTTGAACGGTGACACTAGTGAAATTGGAGAAGCAAGTATAATGAGACTTATGGAAGCACTAGATGATTATATTCCTGTTCCTCAACGAGATATTAAATCCCCGTTTTTACTCCCTGTGGACAATGCCATAGCTGTTCCTGGAAGAGGTACGGTTGTAATTGGGACGATTAAACGTGGGACGCTCAAAAAGAATGCAGAATGTGAACTTTTGGGATTTGGTGCAAAAGTTAAAACGTCTGTAAGGGATATCCAAGTGTTTAAAAAGTCTGTTCCGTCAGCGGTTGCTGGAGACAATGTGGGGGCGTTAATTCGGGGCGTCAGTTTAGATATTGTTCATAAGGGAATGATGCTGAGTGAGGCTGGAGTTGGTGATGACATTTTTGGCAATCGATTTGAAGCGACGATTTATTTCCTGACAAAGGCAGAAGGGGGTAGACATCGACCAGTGACCTCTAAATATATCCAGCAACTTTATAGTCAAACTTGGAGCATTCCCTGCAGAGTGGATTTAATTTCTCCGCAGAACCTCATCATGCCGGGAGAGCATGCTACAGTACGTTTGACATTTTTTAAGAAGATGGTAATGACAATGGGTCAGGCTTTTACTATCCGGGAAAACCAAGCGACTGTTGCTACTGGAGTTGTTACTAAGCCTATGGAGAGCGTAGTTATTCCTAAAGACTTAGGAAGAGTCAAGTTACCCGATGTTTAAGATAGTGGTGTTGAATGTTTTACGCCTTCGTTTCTTCGTTTTTAGTATGATTTTTAGATCATTACAATAATGAATGGTAATTATGAAAATGATGGAATAAATCCCATGATATTGTGTTTCAGCTTGACATTTATATCGTTGATTGTATAACATAACATGCCTAAATAATTAAATTTTTTGTATTATAAAATGATTGATTAGGAATGAGCATCATTGACTTCAGAGGGCCAGTGAGTGACTATTTGATTCTTGATCACATCATATATTGCGCAAATTATGTCAATTACTTTAATAAGTAGGTTTGAGTTAAATAGCATGATCAGCACTAAAACCCGAACTATTTGTTATAGTTCAGGTTCAAGGCCAGTGTAGTTCACTTAAAAGCTGTGTATGAGAGTTGTGGCAACTGTTTTGCTCCGGTTTCCCGAGAAATTACTAAGTACTTACTCTGTATTATCTTCAATAATTCACATTTGTCAATATCTACGTCAATCTCTACCTCATCTGCATTCTGCATGCAGAGATGTTAATCAGTGTTTAAACTCTGATTAAATGTGTATTTATGCATGCACTATGAAATTTGCTTGTTACTTATCTGTAAACTGTCTTATCCATGTGTGGGATAATTCACTCGAACTTTCACTTTCACCATATAAATCCGGTACAAAAATTATTCATACACGACTACAGACTCATTTTTGGTGATCGATTGATGTTGTCCTTTTGAAAAGTGGATTATCCAGATAACTTCGTTAAACCAATGCCTGTTATGTAAGTATACGACACGTGGTAGGTCTACAGCCAAACTGCATGACAATGCAAAAGTATTATTCGTCATGTAACAACATATAGCCTTAATTATTAAAAACAATTTGAGTCAATTTTTTTTCTAAAATAGAAGAGGCTTCGTAAAGAGTATAAATAGAGATGGAATTACTTCGTTAGCATCAAATCGACACAAGCTACTCATAGTTCAACAGTAACTGACTAGACCAGACTAATAACAGTGAGTTTAAAAACAACAAATCATGAATCTCCTGGTAGCCATTTTCTTTGTTGGACTTATCCAACAAGCATTCCTTGCATCCCCTGGCGTCGATTCACCACTTCTGAAGACCTTGAGGGAAAAGGGTACCGCCAATATCTTTGTAACCATGAAGGACAAGACATCAGAGCCTTTGAAAATTGTTACACAGCACCAATTCAAAACCCGGGCCGAACGACTCAACGGCGTTACCAATGCACTGAAAGCATTTGCGGCCAGGTCCCAAGTAAACGCCCTCAACCTTCTGAAGCAAGAAGCTCGGGCGAAGCAATTCTCCTTTGAGTCCTTGTGGATAACCAACCAAATTTTCGTTCGTCAAGCCGATCTTGACTTGATTGAAAAGCTGGGTGGCCTCGACGAAATTGAATCAATTGCTGAGGAGAAAATATTTCAACTTGAAGAACCGATGGACCTTGAGGTGCACGACAACCTTCCCGCTGCCGAAGACGATAAGTGTCAATGGGGAGTTGAGAAGATCGAAGCACCCTTAGTATGGACCGCTGGAAACAATGGAAAGGGTATTGTTATAGCAACCGTGGACACCGGAGCCCGAGGAACTCACGAGACGCTAATCAAGAACCATCGTAAAGCATATGGCTGGTTCGAGCCCTATAGACTGTCCGCTGAAGCCTACGACAACAATGGACATGGAACTCACACCACGGCCAACATTGCTGGAACCCTTCGTGGAGTCGGAGTGGCCCCTGGAACTCAATGGATAGCCTGCAAAGGTTGTGAAAGCGGCTCATGCTCTCAAAGCGCTCTCACACAATGCGGCCAGTTCATTGCGTGCCCCACTGATACCCAAGGAAACAATCCCGATTGCAGTCAAGCTCCGGATGTCGTCAGCAACAGCTGGGGAGGTGGTCGGGGAAATGTGTGGTACAGACCCGTGACTGATGCCTGGCGAGCCGGTGGAATCATCCCACTCTTTTCCAATGGCAACTCTGGACCTTCCTGCAACACCGCCAACTCACCTGCAGATTACGACAACGTGATTGGAGTTGGGTCAACCACCGTCGACAACCTCGTTTCTTACTTCAGCAGCGTTGGACCCACTTTAGACGGTAAAATGAAACCCGACGTCTCCGCTCCAGGTTCCAACGTCTTTTCAGCTTACCACACTTCCGATACAGCTTACGCCACCATGTCCGGAACCAGCATGGCTTGTCCTCATGCCGCAGGAACCGTAGCTCTGATGCTAGCCCCACTTCCGGAAGATAAGAGGAAGTACGAATTGGTGAAGATAGCTCTGGAAGCTGGCAGCGTACCTACCACCAGCGAAGGAAAGACCTGTTCCGGTATTCCAGATGATAAGGTTCCCAACCACCACGTCGGTTATGGAAGAATCAATGCTCGAGAATCCGTCAAGGTATTCGCCCGGTTGGCGAAATAGAATTATTATAGTTAACGCGTACGCAAAGTGCCTTCTTGATGTTAACCTTTTCAATTCTACAATAAATATGATAACATTTAAAAACACTTGTTTGCATTCATTTTCATACTGCTTTACTGTGTGATTTGAGTCTCGTTAATGTTTACTAATCATATTGTCACATAAAGGGATTAATTATTCACAACTCAAGTAGTTATTGCGTCACTTCACCTTTTAGACCTAGCGCAAATTACAAGTTAGTAATGTCTGTACGTCTGTCTGTGGATCCGATAAATCAACAATCTTACAATTTTGATGAAACTTGGCATACATAGCCTCCAGGCATAGCGCTTAGATGAAGTCGAAGTTGGGCCGAATTGGTTAAGGAGTTACCCGGTTCAATATCAAACAAGAATTGAAAAAAAATATAAAATTTGTTATATATTTTTAAAAATGTTCCAATAATAATTATTAGAATAAAAACTTTATTTGCTTTAAACATTGTTTATCCGTTAATACATGCACGAATAGCGCTGTCCCTTCGCTGTAGCACACTTTAGGGGTGTCAAGAATAGTTGTGAAGTGACAGTTTTTATTTCAATGCTTGTTTATCAACATCAGGGAATAGTAGAAGCTGAAAGATAAAGATAACAAAAATTATTCATAATTACTTCACATATCACATCCGTTCACCTTCTGCTGACATTCAAAAAAAGATTACTAGTATTGGTAATCAAATTGTACTATGCCATACTAATTTATCTAGATTGGGATCATTTGTGTTGGATTCAGTAAATACGTTATTTAAATCTTAAGTTTGTTTTTTAAGTCTCATTTTAGCTTGTATTTCAGTTCGAAAATTTTCATTGTATTCTCACAAAATATAATATTTTTTATGTCAAGCTGATAAAGTAATGCAATATCGCAATCATTACAAGTGTATACCTATACAAACAGTGTTGTATACAAACAAGTAGATAAAGATAACACATTCATTACGGTTACGTGGAAGCTTTATTTTGATTATTCCGGAGCTTTCGGAAACAAACTGTTTCCATCGTCAGCGGTATTCTAAACTGAGTTGTTATTCTTGCGTAATAGCCATTAAAACAGTAATATACGATAGAAAAATGTGATTCATATTGAACATAAGTCTCATCCATATTATTCATACTTTTAGCCATACAATCAATTCCGTTGATTGCTCAATTTATTAGACTGAAATATGACATGATTTGATTAACATCCGTTGTCATTTTCCTCACAAAAATGACGAGAGAAATTTTTTATAGATAATAACTGAACATAAAAAATATCAAGTGAAAGATAATAATTACCTATCACTGTGTCTTTGTGGAAGTAGCAGAAATGTCTCACTCAGGAGGTTTACAAAATGCTTTCAGTTTTGATATTGTTAAAGAACCAAGTTACGGTAAGTTCTAATTATTGTCATTTAAATCCAAATAATTTAATTAGCATCCATTTCGGCTAAAAGTTTAACTACAATTTTTACGTCCTATTTAATCTGTGTAGGACTGGATAGCAAATTCCTTTGCATAAACAATAAAATAGGCGGACATGTGCTAAAGAGAAATAGCTATAGCTGTATACGAAAATACATTCTGACACGGTACGATCGGATGGCGACTATGGCGACGTCTAGCGCAACCAGAATGGTGATAATATGTACAATTCTAATAATTATTACCAATACTTTAGAATTATTTGAACAATCATGACTATGTGAGCTAAATTTAACTGTAATACAATTTGATTATTTATTTAAAATTAATCGTTTCAGACACCTGGAAAATCAAATTCCAAATCCACTGACAACAGCATCCCTTGTGGTGTCCAACTTAAAATCAAGCGCATTAAGAATTCAAATATCAATACTATTATCGGAAACGAGAACAACGTCCATCCCAATATATCGAAAGAAAATTTAAAAAAGGACAAAAATAACAATAGTTGTTCTAAATATGACGAAGATGGTGCTAAAGGAAGAGCTTGTCCAGAGCTATCAACAAGAGAAAGTGAGGTGGGTAACACATAAATTGTAGTATTAGAATTGTAAAATTTAATAGATTTGAAGATGAATAAAAAAATGTTATTTTCATCTCATGCTTTGAAATTAAAGTATTCATGTAATACAGTGATGATTAGTAATTAATATAATACGATTTGACTTTCAGGGAAATAAAAATATACAGATATCTACCACCTACACTGTACCTAAATCTGACGGGGGCTACTGGATGATAGCCGTATTAATTTGCGGTAATGCTGATTTATAATTAATTAAAACTTAGTGCTGATTTATAGTTAAAACAAAAATAAAGAGTGTGTACCTATTATAAAAAACAATTAATTTGCTCATAGTTGCACTCTTGATGTTTGTGGTTGCCGGAGCTTGTTACGTCCTGCTCTGGAAGATTCTCATCGTAGAAGCTCCGGGAAGTTCTGTTTTGGAATCTATAAACGATAATGCCATCAAAGAACTTAACTATGATTATAATAAATCTCAAAACGTTCAACGTGATGTTGGTGAAGTCCCGGCTACTCCTAAAACTAATACTAGAAATACTACATCAGTGGAGAAGTTCAAAACTGATGCCATTGCTGCTAATCCATTAATCCCCTTACAACAAATACAAATTGATAGCCCAATGTCTGCACCTCACAATGACAGCTTTTCTGCTGTAGTTCACTTCATACTCTCTCCAGAAAAGTATCACACTTGGCGAAGTTGGAATCCGCCGTATTCAGCCTCTGTTTATGAGCTCACTCTCGAAGGAATTTTTAAAACTGAAGATGTAGAACACATTCTCAGAACATTCTATAATATCAAGAAAATTAGTTTTCATTTGTCATCAGATTTCTGCGATAGCTTTACGAATCCCGTATCATGGGACAGACTCTCTTTGAACAACCTCTGTGCTCTTGATTTCGTTGGCAGGAATTCTTGTGATAATTTTTTTAAAGTCATTAGTAGCGCATTGTTTTATATGAACTCAAATCATAAATTAAAGGAATTCCGGTTTACAAATGGGACCATTTTGATTAGCAATTTTAATGCTATTCAAACCATAATAACTGGCAGCCAGCAAACAATGGAGAAAATAAAATTCATTGATGTATTACTTGGAAATAAATGTAGAATATTTTATGGTAACTATTTTCCAAGATTAAAGGTAGCCAAATTAAAATTTGTATCACAGTCCATCAAGAAATCGGTGGAATACTCAAAAAATGCTGTAAGAGAAATGACGATGCCCAATGATGACTGCAAACGTTCCCTTGACGTTGTTAGTAAACCTTATGAACTAGAAATTGTATGCAACAGGGCAGCAATAAATGATTGAGACTGAAAATATTGAAATGTCGTCGTAATTATGTGTAAATATTTAATACTCAAGTATATAATCTCCTGAATTTGACGTGAAGATTTCTTATATTCCTGAATACAAACTAATAAACTAGTACTTTACTCCACAAAGTTGCTTATAAGCAATAAATGTAAAATTACACGGATATTTTTATTGTACACTTACAATAACTTACAAAAGTAGATTATTAGTCGATAACGAACAAATCTAAATAACTGCAGCTAGTGTCAGCAAAGTTTCACGTTCTTAAGTCGTTTTGTCAAAATCTGCACTGTGAACTTTCGAGCGTAATTTATTGCTATTGTCAACACCTTTAGCATATAGAACTTAAGTTTAATCCGCTGTGTGTATGTAAGTACATTGTTTAAAATTATAAATTTTATTATATTACCTACTAGAGGAACACTTTTGTATACAAATCAAATCAAATATTTTCTACAAATGATTTTAATTTTTGCTAACACAATGTAATAAAGCTCCAACGCTATTCTCCCAATATACATAGAACCATTAATAAACTCATATTATTTATCCATCATTTATATTATTATGAAGAATCGTTCTTTAACTGTCCCCTGAGATTAATGCGCTCGGTATTATCATTGTCAAAGTAAATTGTCAATTTCATAAATCACATTTCAAGCAATAATTTACGTGAAAATAAATTCAAGACCCTACAGATGCATGTACATACGCACGTATGTGTTGCATTTGTATCCATCCGTTTATAATATTAACAAGTTAACAACCTTACCTAAACAGTGGTTCAACGTAAAAACCAATTGACTGATTAGTCTCATGAATGATCGATTGTGTTGATTGTCTCACAGTTCATTCACAATAAATTTTTATTTTCTAGCTTTATACAATCTGTACAGCCGGCTTGCATATGAAAACTTGGCAAGAAATGTCTCATGTATACACGAATACCCTTAAACAAATGCTTAAGCAGACCACAAAATTGATCAAATATACGGGATAAAAATGTTTCCCCTTAATATCTCTATAACCAAAGAGATTCATACTTGTCATCATGAGGAGCTTATCTATGGTGGTAGCTGCAATAACCGATCAAGTGGGTCCAAACCCTTCAGAACCTTATTCTGCCAAGGAGCTGGAGTATAAATACAGATCAGAATTTTCAGTTAACATCAAACCATCATCAGCGGTCCTACTGAACAGTAATCAAATCAAGTAATAATTAGCAAGCATGAAGCTCTTACTAGCTATTTGCCTTGTTGGGCTCGTTCATCAAGCCTATCTAGCAGATGTCGACTCATCCCTTCTGAGAACCTTGAGGGAAAAGGGTACCGCTAATATTTTCGTATCCATGAAAGACAAGACATCACAAACTTTGAACCTGGTAACACAGCATCAATTCAAAACCCGGGCCGAACGACTCAACGCCGTCACTCACGCTCTTAAAGCATTTGCTGCTAGGTCCCAAGTGAGCGCCCTCAACCTTCTGAAGCAAGAAGCTCGGGAAAAGCAATTCTCCTTTGAGTCCTTGTGGATCACCAACCAAATTTTCATTCGTGAAGCCGATTTTGATTTGATTCAAAAACTGGGTGATCTCGACGAAATCGAATCTATTGCTGAGGAATTAATTATCCAACTTGAGGAACCAATCGATCTGCAGGTGCACGACAACCTTCCCGCTGCCGAAGACGATGAGTTCCAATGGGGAGTTTTGAAGATCGAGGCACCCTCAGTATGGACCGCTGGAAACGATGGAAAGGGTATTGTTATAGCAACCATTGACACCGGAGCCCGGGGAACACACGAGACGCTAATCAAGAACCATCGTAAAGCATATGGCTGGTTCGAGCCCAATAGACTATCCGCTGAAGCCTACGACAATAACGGACATGGAACTCATACCACTGCCAACATTGCTGGAACCCTTCGTGGAGTCGGAGTGGCTCCTGGAACTCAATGGATAGCCTGCAAAGGTTGTGAAAGCAGCTCATGCTCTCAAGCCGCTCTCACTCTATGTGGTCAATTCGTTGCATGCCCCACTGATACCCAAGGAAACAATCCCGATTGCAGTCAAGCTCCGGATGTCGTCAGCAACAGTTGGGGAGGTGGTCGCGGAAATTATTGGTACGAACCCGTGGTTGACACTTGGCGTGCTGCTGGTATTATCCCACTTTTCTCGATTGGCAACTCCGGACCTTCCTGCAATACCGCTAACTCACCTGGAGATTTCCACCATGTAATTGGAGTAGGGTCAACCACCGTCGACAACCTCGTTTCTTCCTTCAGCAGCGTTGGACCCACTTTAGACGGTAAAATGAAACCCGACGTCTCCGCTCCAGGTTCCAACGTCTTTTCAGCTTACTACACTTCCGATACAGCTTACGCCACCATGTCCGGAACAAGTATGGCTTGTCCTCACGCTGCCGGAACCGCCGCTCTGATATTGGCCGCAGTTCCGGAAAAAGAAAGAAGCTACGAATTGGTGAAGAAAGCCTTAGAAGCTGGCAGTGAACCTACCACCAGTGAAGGGAAAACGTGTTCCGGTATTCCAGATGATAAGTATCCTAACCACCACGTCGGTTATGGAAGAATTCACGCTAGAAAGTCTACCCAGGCTGCTATGCGGTTGGTGAGCAAAAAATAACGTTACCTGAATTTTGTAAAACATTAGTTTTCACAACCTACACAATGTGAATATGATATTTTACAATGATGTAAATTCTTTATGCTTCGAAATAAACAATCAGTTCGGTATATACTTATAGAAACACATAAACTTGCATTTATTTACTCTTACCCTATCCACCTCACCCTACTATTCGCACTAAAATCTTTGTCTGCGTTCCCAGAACGGTTTGAATTTGGTGCACGTGATAAACATTAAAACCATCCAAACTGATGTGACCTTACGGAGAGCGAGCTTAAAGCTAGTTTGTTACTACTACACAATTATTGTACTTGGCGGTTTGGTTTCAAAGAAGACATGCATTTTCATAAGTACAAATAACATCATCACCATTGTCACCAACTCCTCAGTATATTTAAGTAAATAGAGAGAAAGCTATGAACTTTTATTAGGTACGTGGGTACGTCATCACACGATAGTTCGATGGCTAAATAGTTTAGCTCTAGATCTTGAGAAGCGTATCAGGACAAGAGCTAAATGATGTAGCAAGTTATGGTGGTATTAGGCATTAGAGTACAGTCCTTGTACTTACATTTCATATCATCAGAATTATCTTTTAAGCATAGTACCTATTCAGAATTCGAATCCGAATGTTTACTTTTTGATGAACCGAATTAGATTCAGAATACGGTGTCAAAACTCTCCCTTTAAAGTTTTCTAAATCTTAAAATACTTCGGAGATTTGCCACCAGCAGAAGCTTTCAGAATCTTTACGATTGAGTATAACTGAGCCAGTAGCAGAGCTGTCCGAATCCGAAATATGTGCCTCCGCCTACAAATATTCATTTCGGTCAAAAAGAAAATAGAAATTGCAAAATATGTACATTTTGTTTCCACAATATTACAAACTACTTGATAGCCTGTTAAAATAAGTTTAAAAAATTCATTTCAGGCAAAACAAAACGCTGCAACTTTGTTGTATTTTATTTTCTTAACCATTTAATGCAATTTATTTAAGCGCATAGGCAAATTTGAAAATGAGTGATCCTTAGTTTTAAGCAGTTTGAAGATTAAATTTTAACAATGTATTTTAAACGCGTATATTTGGTTTAAATGTATTTAAAATACAAATGTCAGTATTTACGATAAATTGCACTCTCGAGGTTTGTGGAAATTGAACTCTGATTCTTTATAGCCTAAATGTAGCATTAGGTAAGAAAAGAATGGTCTTCTTGAGTAACCATGTCTTAAATAATGTGAGTTAGTGAGTTTAAATATTGACATGCTGTTAAAATGCCATAACGAAATCTAATAAGTAACAATGAACATTTTCTACTCACGTCTGGAAATGATTGACGCACTACTGGAAAATAAGTATAGGTACGATCATCTAGGAGTTTGCAAACATTATGATTTAAGCAAGTATATTTCTTGCAATTCCTATTGATGATCATATAATTTTTTACGTGAATTATGCCATACGTATATTCAATTATCTCATCTTTAACTTATTGTTAGATGCCAATTTAAATCAGTTTATAGTCAGTCAGAAGCTACTGATTTTGAGTTAAAATGTTTTATAAAATGAATGTTCAAGTTCAAGGCCGTTCAAGTTCACTTTGGAACATTTCATCGACGTAATAACGTCTGTCAGCTGATTTCATAATTGATTTCCTGAGAATTTATCACAATACAACTTAAAATTCCGATTAATCCATGCAATGTAGAGTAGTCAATCAAATATGAGAATATTTTGACAGAATTTATTGCTAGAAGCTTTCTGACGTTTAAACATCCATTATGATTATGATTTGGATCCTACACATACGTTCATATTATTTCCTGTACTTCGTAAATGTATAATAGTGTTGCGTAAATAGAAGTAATAGTATAGCACTAGTGTAACTTAGTGCTATGCGATGTGATTGCGAATGATTTAGTACTCACAGTGAATTATTATTTATTATCATGTACTTACTACACTATAATCTGATAATACTGAAAACAAAGCTAACGGTGAAACGGTGATTGTTTACTCGTGATGCTTACATGCAGCCGCAAGCTGCAATTACCATACATTTAGATATATGATCAGATCAGCGTATGTAATGTGATCACGCTTTTTTGAAACAGAATAATAATACATTGTATACTTATTATATGTACATCCACATATCCATAGACTCTGTCATCGATTATCAAAAGATTCTCTTGTACATTTCCAAGAATCGTAGCACAACATTTCAACACTGAAGCATCTGTCGACTTTGATTTGTATTGCACTTAACTGTGAAGGGGTTCCTCTGTTCCAGTTCCACGAAAAGTATTGTGCGTCAAAGCCACACATGTTAACTATTATTAGGTGACTTTGAAATGAACATCAAAAGACACGAATATATTTGTGAAGTCTGTACAGTGACATAGGTATGTACGTATATCCTCATTAACGGTGTGTCACCATCACTGGATTGACGGGTGATTTTCTTATTGAAAACTTTGTACTTGTACACCCCAAAGCTTAATATACAAAATAGATAGCAACACGGTGTCAGTATTTAATATTATTTCAAATGTGTAATTATATTAGCTTACAATTAGCCACACCATGATACATACCATATTTCTTTGACAAATAGTGTGGAACATCGCCGACATATCTTAGAGTATATTAGATTATTTGCATAGGTATATACAATTGATGCAAAACGACATGGATGGTACAAATACAAAAAAAGAGAGGAAATCTATGATTCAGTGAAAACAGCATGGAGGCTTCGTCTGAACCAACAGCAAAAGAAAGACTTGACTCAACTTAATTATTGGTATACTAGTTACTTTAGGTATCTACTTTAGAGAGTTTTCCATCATAAGATTCCCTAGCACCATTAATGTGAGGGATGATTGCAAATTGCAACCGCTTGAAATTTTTTACACGTGATCTAGATGCTGTGAATATTTGCAATAAATAAACTACTATAAACACGGTTTCCTGTATCTACTACTTGTTAGTCAAACAAATGTACAGATACAATTAATCTACATTATATACAACCGTTGAGTTTCAAGGAATCTGCGTTCCCAATTCCTAATTGTATAACGCTTTGAAAAGTTTTACGATTTTTGTAACGTAATCTATGATAATTGAGTTCTTAAATAAGCTCAAGTTCAATCCTTAGATCAATAAAGTCTCTATATCTACTAAGTAAGATTTTATGGACGAGTTAGTTGTGAGTGGACTAATCCTGTGTGTAAGTAAGCACTATCTCTCTACTATGAATGTTAAATTTTTTTGCACACCCAAAATTTATCATTATATTTATATAAGTATTATTTTGCTTCATACGTTGTGAGAACGTATAGTGAAAGCAACCAGGTTATCGAAGGGACAATTTGTACAAATGAAATTATGCTTGCGAACTTCCTGGTGTGTTATTTTATCGATGCAGAATATCTATTATTGGTCACATTTTGCATCCGCCTGACCTTCTTTTAGAAACCCCATGACATGGTTGGAAGAACTGTAACTGCCTTTGTTGAAGAGGCAAATACAACTATCTACATCGGTTGCTAGAAGGCAAGAATGTCTACGAGTACACGTACATAATATTTCCAAATATTCGAATGTAAATATGACAATGTGTTTTAAAACATACCCTTTGTTAACATTCCCATATAGGGCAAGCAAAATTCCACTGCTCTAGGAAAATTGCGGTGACATGTATGAATGTAGGAGAAATTAGAAAATATTCCAGTGCCCAGTGCCTATCGCTTATGCATGCATTTCTAAATAAACTAGAAAGTTATTTTACCTGCAAAACTTTCCAAAAAATACTCAGAAGCTGTAATAGTCATTCGTGCATTTTAGTAACTGTGGAGATGTTATATTTGACTCTTCAACCACAATGTATTATCAATATGTATGAATAAATATTCAAAATTTATGCTACAATTTACAATATTGCTGTAATCCATTTGGACAACAACCCTTCCGTTCTTTATCATATCTTTATTATTTACTTATGAGTGCTTATATATCATTGTTTACATTTATTTACCTACTGGCGATTAAGGGTGATTGTTTTCGCTCACATGGATCTTAAACTATAATAATCGGCATAAAAAGTTCCCCGATATAGTTCAGGTCAGTAAAATAGTTACAAGTCATTATTTGTATTTATAAATAGATATGGGACAATTGTGATTACGATTCCTAAACGATAAGACACGAAAAATCATGTGAGAGTCCATACACAATTTGGCTATCATTGTTACAGGTAGTGATGGCCAAAACTGAATTTGGTTTTGGTTTGTGAGAACAGTATCTCCCATGTTAAAAATAGATACATTTTTTAGCAATTTAGTTAAAAAAACAGCACTCGTCAAAACAAGGAAAAAGTACTAATCACAATTCTTAAGGATCTTCCACGATAGGCTGAGACTGATTACATCGTCTATGTTTAAAGTAAAAAAAACACGGTTATTTACAAACACATCTAAAGTCCTAAATGAAACATTTTTAGTTTAAATGCCAACTTTAAACATCGCCCAGCATCCATTTAACTCTAATACAGATATTAATTACCATGAATATCAATGGTGATGGTGACGTTGAAGACAGCGCTGCAGATGGAAATATTCCAGTATTATCCATAAGAGCTCCTGTAATACTAAACGTTAAATTATGAATTGAATCAATATTTTATGTTGTATATTCTAATCAACAAATTATTTTCTGTCCCATTTCAGCACGTTCTTATCAACAACTACCAAGAACGAAGATGTTTGAAAAAAGTCATTTGGCTATGTGGTAAGCATACATTTTTAAGATATCCCATCATAACTATGTACATATGTTAGATTTCAACACAACCACTAAATTCTATATATTTGGCAAAAATTGGCAAACTATTTTCCCCCTTAGCAGTCATTGTTGTTGTTGCAATAATCGGCACCTTCCTGGTGTTTGTTTTATCGCACAAGGGACAAATTTCAAATCCGAATCCAGACGAGTCAACAGATATCGCGTCGACAACGGAATTGTGGTTTAGAAATACGTCGCAGGATATTCAGCCTCCTTCGACAACTACCATCAATACCCCAAGCACGAAGAGATTAAAACCTCGTAGATCAACTCCTGCTCATTCCGTGAAACCATTACAATTGGGAATCGATAAACCAGATGATGTGAAATACGAGAGCTTTGATTCTGAAATTCATTTTGTATTTTCTCCTACGAAACTTGAAGACTGGCAGCACTGGAATCCTTCATATGCAAGATATGTAACTGAGTACACGTTAAACGGGACTTTTACTAAGGAAGATGTCACAAATATTCTCAAGACGTTCTCAAATGCGAGGAAAATTAACATCAAAATGCAATCTAAACTCTGTGACGGCTTTACTGATGCCGAATCAGGGGAAAACATTTCTTTTCCAAAATTACATGCGGTTCAATTTGAGGGTATGAATTCGTGTGATAATTTTTACAAGTTCATTAGTAAAACTCTATTTTCGACGACGTCAAGCCATAAAATTATGAATTTAGAATTTAGTAATGTTATAGTTATACGTACTAATGTCAATGCTATCCAGGATATAATCAGCAGCAATCGACATACTCTGGAAAGTCTGGAAATGACTGATGTAATCCTTGGAAATAAGTGTAAATTGTTTCAAGACATTTTTTTCCCAAACTTGCATAATACTAAATTAAGATTCTTGCCAGAATCAAACCAAGACTCTGTAGATTATTCAATAAAGAAATTTCGGGATTTTTTTCAAATTACCCATCCAAACTGTAAAGCTTTGAAAAAGATGGACATTACTTTTTCTGAGCTCGATGTTGAATGCTAACGGAGTAATATTGGGAATTCATTAAAATAAGGTGGATACAAAATCCTCCCAGGTTCCAAAAATCTTTATGAAATATCTAGATTACCTATTAATGATATCTATCTTGACACTATTGATTATGTTGTTTTAAATTTAGTTTATATAATAATTCCAAGGGAATTGTTAATATAAAAATATTTATTGGTTTTTAGATACTACTGCTAATTAAGATTAACATTAATGTGATTTTCTCATGAAACGTAACATTTGAGACTTTAATGAAACCACTGAACTCCTAATTAGCTTTATAAAGAAGAATCTTATTGACCTTTTGTCTGGAAATGTAATTATGAGACTATTATGAAATATAAACTGTGATCAGACAGGACAGAACTCTCAGAAACAGACTCTCAAGGTTCTTAATGTTGTCTAGGGGAATAAGTTTTGCGGTGAAAGTAATTAGTGCGCATTATGTACATTTGTTATTATAAAGCAGTTTTAAGCGAATAATGCCCTCATTAGAAGGTTTCCCCTGATTTATTTATTGTATAACTAAGCGGATTTGATAAATTGATGTTAAGATGAATGGCAACGATTTACGTATGGCTTCCTTGTTTGCACACATTTGATCTGAAACAATTCAGGGTAGTTGACGTCAATTGTGTAATTTCGGTAAATTGGTATTACAATAAAGTCTTAACTAGAGAATTGGAGTATAAAAGCAGAGAAAGTTGGATAGAACCTTACAATTGAACCGTTGCTTCTGCCGGTGTTACTCAAGCAATCCAGAGCTTCTTCATTTTATTTGTCTTTAGTTGTTACTAACAGTTTTTATATCTAAATTATTTTCTTTCTCATTTTCTCTCATATTTCTAATTGTGACAAACACATTTTTAGCAATTACCAACCATATACATAATTAAGTAATTATACCTACGAACTCAAACGGAATACAACATGTCTTACCAGAGTCAACTTGCCCCAACTATCACCATGCGGGAATATCTTCCTCCAGATGTTCTCGAAATGCTTCACCCTTTCTGGCACAGCTTCCCTCCTCAGCAC
>JAQGAK010001220.1:0-37564 GCA_034696945.1 Lipothrix lubbocki | reverse complement strand
ATCTTCAAGTACCAATTGCTATGTTGAAGGGATAGCAATTGGTACTTTAAGATCCTTCGCCGACGATATAATCATATCTACATTTAAGCATCTGGAACTTCTATTACAACAATTTTGGAACAAAAAAGGAAAATACTTTAACCATTTCAGTTATTTGCTAGAGAAACGAAAGAATATATTCTGCTATCAAAAAAAAGAATATAAAAATACAGGAACATGAAATAAAACTTCAGGGAGAAAATAGTTCAGAATCGATAGCTGTATATGTAATTATGCATATAGCGTAGCTCTACAGGCTTTGCGTATATCCTACAGTATATATATACGGCATGCATAATAGTTTACGACATGCAAGTGCATTCGTATTGAAGAATCCCTACGAGACGCACACCCCACAATATCGCAAGTGAAAAGACAGTCAAAATGAAAGGGAAAAAATCGGAAGAATGCAAGAAGACTAAAAGTCTTGTTGTCGGTAGTAGTAAGGAGAAGCGTAGTGGCAAATAGTACTATTACTAACTTAACTATCTACTAACAAGACGACACCCAGCAGTACTGAGCAACCACTGCATATAACATAAGTCTAAGCTTAAACACAATACTGCCGCTCTGGCAAACTCAATTTCGATTCCCGGGATGCTCTTGTAGGAAAGCTAAAAACCAAAATCCTTAGTTCCATCCACATTTCCGTACAGACCTCTCGTTAGAATTTGCAGCCATTAGTTTTATACCTTTTCCTTATATACTTATACTTACAGATAGAGATTCCGGATACATACAGACTCATAAATACAAATGCACGATCTACATGTGCACGGAATGGTCTTCTTAGGTATAGAACAGTTAAGATCAAAATGCTTTTAAATACAAAAGACATAAGATTGTATATATAGCAGATGCTATAACATTACTGCTATATAATAGAAGACCAATGCAAATGTTACGTATTCCGTCGCCATTCTATTCCAAAAACTCTCAGTCTCATTTAAATGCAACCAAGAGCAAAAGCTCTCTACTCCAAGGCTTGTTGAGCTGCTTATTCACGGAGCTATCTGTATATATGTGAGTTCCTTGTTGTCCCATCGTGAAATAATGCAAAAGCACTGTCATTGTTTTCTGCATGAGACCCACCGATGCTTGTGCACATTCTGTATCTTTCTCTCTTTCCCACTCTTTAATCAAATGAATAAACAAGAAGAGAGCAAGCAAGCAAAAGCAACCGGGGCAGGAGAAATGAAGAAGGCGAGCAAAAACTTGTACAGAAGTATAGATATGTAGATACATCATTGATATGTAGATAGATACATATATACATACACAGTAATATACATACTGTTTACTATTATGCAAACAGTAATATTAAATGAATACTGAGCCTCCCGATTTAACTACTACAATACTTACTTCACTACCATATCTATACCGCGATCTCATATAACAAACCGTAGCAGTATACTCTTCATCCTCCAATCTAAATCTACTTAACAGGATATACCTATGCACTTTATTCCGTTCAACGGCTCGCAAAAGAAACATAGACAGGATATAATAGAGATACAATTTAAACACAGTTGAAATACCCAGAGCGCCCGGCCCGAGAATATAAGAAGGGAATGGAATTCCCGGAGTAGAAAATTGTTTTTAAACATTGTGCCATATATATCTCTAATATAAAGTAAAATTTACTTCTCATGTGTATATATTCTTTTTAAAGGAAGGGCTCCCTTTTGAAATACAATGTCCAATTCAGAGCATTTGCTTGTGCACAATTGCATTATAATAACTACCCAAAGGATTTAACTTAAATAAGGGAAATGAGGCATTGCAATTGATTTTGTTGTTATGGAGCGTGTGCACAAATGGAACGGTATACAATGCAATAGCACAATATAACGTAATAGAGTAAGTACAGATACGATAATTTAATACAATACACCATTATAGTCCAATGTAAATTATACACATGGAGAAAATGAAATAAATACCATTATTTACCCTCCAATGTCGCCTGGGTGGTCAGCGTTACTAAATAATGACGGACACGCGGACAATAAATTCCCCACGACGTCCGCTATCATTTGATAATTTTCTTTTTGTCTGCAGCATACAAATAAAATAAATGCATGGGAGCCTGCTGGATATGTACACAATGTAGTAGTATCTGCACATCCAGCAGGACAATAATACTTCGCTGACATATGTCAAAGCCCGGATAGGCGATGACCACTGCGGTTATAAATCTCCGAGGAGCTGTCCATGACCATTCATCTCTCTTCCTCCGCTGCACTGACCACCATACTTCCCATTATGCAATCTCTCTGTCCTTCGATATAATGAATGTTTACAAGAGTCTAAACAGCATTTAAGCTTCAATGACCGCCTACATGTCGTCCATCGTCCAGACTACATATAGATCCAACCAAACCAAGTTCCATGTCCGACAAGTATTTCCAGATAGCACAATGAATTGCTCCAAAACTCGTCTCTACTAGTAGTGGCATATCTCTTCACATTTTGTAATATGAGATCCTTCCAAAGATTCATCCAGCGAGCCAGTAAGCAAGCCAAAACGCATGCCGCACATGGTTCATACGGTATCAAACGGCAAAAAAGAGAATAAAGGTATGCATCCAGATGTACAGTCACCACAGCTAAAAGTTGGATGCACGTGAGTAACATATATTTTATGCGTACTTTATAGAGAAGGGGACTCTGTCTTAGGGCTAGCATTACCACCACACAATGACAAAAGAGAGAGAGGATAAATGAAATGGAAGACCCGAGGGAATCCCACCGAACTTGATCCCATATAGACTCAACAAATGAAAGTTCATTTGGGTTTCATACTTGATGCACTGAATATGTTACGCGTATGTCACGTACACTTATGTAAGTATAATTACAAATCGACTATAATAGTACTATACTTATATCCATCACTGCGTCATTGCATAAGCATAAATACATACATATGGAGACGTTATTGTCATCACAGAGAAGAATGCTCCATTCAAACATCAACACTTCATAACACATAAACAGCTTAAATGTTGTAGATACATACGCAACACGATAGCGTTTAACAAACCTGTGTGTGTTATGTAATTCCTATAGATATATGAGTATACATATCTATACATCTATAAGCTCATACACACGCATATCATACGAAGTTATGATGAAGTACGTTTCATAATTACTGGCACATGTGGCAGCTTTACGCACTTCATTTTTTGTATCCTTCACAATAACATGATACTACCGGCCTTTTTACAAATAATAGCAGCGAAAATGACAGCTCCCTCCAGAAAAAAATGTCATGACCAGAATAGACAATTCTCTTTTCATATATTATCCGTAGTTCTTATAAATTATGAAAGTATATAATACAAATTGTGAAAGCATTCAGCTTCTGGTATCCCTGTATAGGTGTTGATTATATGCGTGAGAATTATTATTTACTCTTATTTACACTGAACATAATAAGTCCCCAGGGCCGGAGGAAATTATCTGTCTGGGGCTAGAAATATCGGGCACAAGATTCCCGTTCTGTATACTATACAACAAGCTCCGGGATCCTTGATGACAACTGACGTGTGAAATTAGAACCGACATGTGTCATAATTCCAATGGATGACAATCCCTTGGGAATCTATTAGATAATTACACTGCCAGCGCAAAGGCAACAACTGAAAAACTATAAGCAAGTACATAAAAATGACAATCCATGTATGTACCCAATCTAGGTATGTACAACTATAGCAATAAAATAAGTATCTCTCCTAAACGATTTCTTAGAATCGTCCTCAAAACAACCAGCAATTTCATTAGAATGTAATTAGCCCCGATATATACACTCTGACAAACTAAATTCAATCTCAGGGCAAAGCAAATCCTTTCTCAATAATGCAACAGACGAGCTTAAATTACTTCAACTTGCTCGGACAAGTATTCCCAGAGGCTATTCATTACTGTGGAGACTGTAGGGAGAAGAAGAAGAGGAGAAATCTTGCAAAAGACAACCTGTCGAGAGAATCTCCAGAGAAAGCTTATATATATTTACTCCTGTACTCCTGTTCATGATATTACCTTCTTCTCAATCAGGATCTTAAACTTGTATATACATTTAAACCATATGTATATGGTTTTAGTATTATGTAAGTAATAGCGAGACAGAGAGTGAAAACAGCAGTCGCAAATCTCTTCCTATTACATTTCCATGGAGAATAAAGCCTCATCGTCAAGTTGAAATGAGCTGCGAAAAGGCTCAATGCGTACATATTCTAACAATACATACGAGGAAAACCATCAGGCGGTGAAAGAACACCCGCACGAGGAAGGATATTGACACACGCTTTGTCAGTCAACCGCACCACTGACTCCTCCAAAAAGTAAAAGCGTCCGTACGTGTGTGCGTAGTTTAGGAAGAGTAGGAAGTGAAAACCTAAAACCAAAACATTACACCCAACATGCAATAATGTAGAATCAACATATTACATAGTTTAGCATTGGTATAAGCACCCACAGGACTCCAAAGAAAACAGGAATCTTGAAGAAAAATCCTTCTATTCTTCCCTATGTATAGTTATACCCGTGTCAATCAAGCCATCGCCTCCGGTTTAAGTCAACAGCATACGTATAATATATACTTGCTTATATGTGTATAAGCATGTATACAAGCATATAAAATAACAAAAAACAGAATGAAAGTCTCACTGTAAATACTACAGCAAAAACTTTGGTTTACACATTGACGAATTTCGGTTGAAGCGCTGTAGCTGTATCTATGTTTAATATGAAGTTACATACTAACAGAGATGTGAACGTTGTGAACAGAAGAAAAGTGCAATCTGGAGAGCGTCAAGATGCAGTTGAAAAGCTTCAGATGCAATAACAATGGTAATAAGTTACACATGGAATTCCAGAATACTGTGTAATAATCGCATTCAAGCTATATATACCTACGATTGTGGTACTTATGTAATGATTATGGGATGAGATCGCGGGAGTGAAGAGAGAGAGAGAGAGAACTGCAGCAGACAAAAAAGCTAAATCTCCGTGTAGGAAAAGTGCGGAGAGATACATACTTAAGCACGCCTTTATATGGTGTCTTTTCACCCGATTTGTTGTACCCGTCACCGTATTTAAAGGGAGGGAATTGGATCGGTTATTCTTTCGCCGTTGTCTGCCGTGCTCAAAGGAAGAATAACATATACATACTCTATAATACTTAAAGATTAGCTTGTGTATCTTGATGGAAGTTGACGGTATGGGACGGAGAACCTACAAAAGTGTTCATAGTAAAGTATACGTAAAACTAACTGAGCCAAACACACCAGATCAGAAAAATACAGTCTCCGTACATAATCTGTAGGTGGAATAAGACTATAATAGATAGAAGCTCCCATAGAGTGAGATTGATTGAAGACGTAAAGACATGTCATTTGTTCACTTTCAATCACGTGTATATATATATGATCTACTTGCCTTTGATGATGTCTCCAGAAATCCTCCGCAACGTTCTTAACACGAAGACGGAAAAGCTTTAAATACATAGTGCACCAGTGAACAAGCTCATCTACTCCTACTTACAACCATTATACTCCAATATAAAAAGTACTGGCCGTCGGAATGGGAAGAATCAGAAATTTAAGGGGAGAAGATAAGTAAAATGTAGGTGTACGTGTGTGTGCTATATAGTAGTGACTGTATGTACTATACAGATACTGTGATGTGATGAATATCGAAACGCTGTGAATCAAGCTGGAACAGCCAATATTCCTTATTCTTTCTTCCTGTAACAACTAGAACTGAAGTATATTTAAGTGTATGTATATGAGAGCAAACATTAGAGTCAATTGAGAATTGCTCCCTAATCTCTAATACTATCAACCCTCTTCCCTATATGTACATGCTCTTTTTCTACTGTCACCACACACATAGATACACAGCATCACCACCACTGTGAAGGAGTTCCAATATCATTGCCCCTGACATATGTAGATATAATAAATACGGCTGTTATCAAATATAATACATTGGAATATATATGCACGTCCTAGGTTACATTATGTCTGTGTGTGATAGGGATAGAGTTCACGAGTAGTATCTTATAATTCATCTCCATATGTTCATCAATTGCACTGCTCTACCACTACACATATCCCTTAAGCAAATAATCACTTATTATTGTGAAAGCTCAATATTGTTACGAAACCACTTAAGGCTTGGAGTAGCTTCCTCTGTACCCGATAAAACAATATAATAGCATATTGGAGGACATTCCTGCTTTCAGCAGCAGACGAGTCTCCAGTGCAATAAGTACACCTCGGTGCAATTCAATTCTCTATTTCCTAGAAATCGACTCCCTGTAGTATCTGTGTAGTCGCAGTAGTAATAAAGTACCTCACGCATCATTTCACATAGGTTGTGAACATTACAGTACTATACTTACTACACAGGAGGAATTACCGCGGATAATACTGCACATCTCTTAAACTTTATAGAGATGCACTTCCCAAAAGTACGCACTAGAAAGTCATTACCACCATGAAGTTTCCAATAAGGCTCAATTTCGATTAAAGAAATGTTGAAGTGGGTTTTAGAATTTAGCGTACGAGTATAGAGCAACTACCCCACGGTGCATCTATTAGTAAGCAACTTATTTTACCGTTTGAATAGATGAAACAGATGCGTGTGCTTTAAATGAATTAATTAGTTTTCCTCTAAGTATAAATAAAGGTTTTATACAAAAAGGAATTCTCCTAGTCTGTTTATAATAATACGAGGACATATTGACAGAACAGATTTTCTCCTGGAAATGGCAATATTTAAATCGCTTTTGCAATGCCGTCAGCAATAAAAAACATTGTTGGTTGTACGCATTAAAGAGACCCATAACGGCTTGAGTAAATAAAAATTTAATAAACTTATGGAACTATACCTATACAGTAGAAGCAAAAAAGGCTGTGTGTATAATAAGTAAATCCAAAATGTAAACAGCCGACTCATTCAGCGGTATTAATATATGGTACGCCATAGAATAAGAGTGTATTTGTTCACATCTAATATGAGTAATAAATTAGAACACATTGAGATTGAGCGTTATGGATTTGGTCTGGCGGTATAACAAACAATGAGAAAATCAAATATATAACACTATGTATGTACGTGTGCGAAAAGGAGAAAGGAAATCGGCTCTTTTCCTCGGTTGTTTATTATTAAATGTAGTAGAAGAATATAGGTATAGGTGGACCAAACGCTGCCGAGCAAATTAGATTCCATTTGGAAATCATGAGAAGTTCCAGGTGTTCACCTTCCCTCTTGACCTCTTTATGTTTTTATTTGGTATAGATATACATATGTGCACTTCCGCGAGTTCCTCTCATGATGATCATCCCTTTTGTATCAGCTGCTCCTCTCCTATGTATATCTTTTAACCCGGTGAACTGCAACTTTGAAGTATTTTGCTAAACTTGTATGCTTATACCAACCTTCTATGTTTATGTATGCTCATTTATTTCTTACATATCTACCTCTTGTTGTAAACGTAATTATTCCTCAAGTAATTATTTATAAGTATAGATACACCTAGCGCCAACGTGTTAAAGAATAATAGAATTCGGTGTGAAAAATTGCATTAAGGTCGAACCTCTCCCCGTCTTCGAATAAAATGCTTTCGTCAGGCTGAAACTTCAGCGTCACGCTTAATAACAAAAGTTTGTACAACCTTTCCGAATCATATGCTGCTTTAGTTACACATGGAGCAATGCGTATATATGTTCTACAGACAAAATAAAACTAAATCAGCCACATAGACAGTTTGGAAACTCAATTTAAAATTAATGGAAACTAAATCAATTGAATTAGATTCACTATGAAAACATGTCTTCTTTTGGTTTGCTCTTAAAAAAGGAAGGTACGCGTATTACACGTACAACTACACAACTTACTTATATATGTATAATTACAGCTATGTGTATATACATAAATAAAGGCAAGTCCATGCATCCTTGGAGGACCCACAGAGAGACGAAAAAGGCGAGATGAAAAAAAAGCACGAGAGAAATTAAATTTTGTTTTTACCTTTTTACTCTCTAATTTAATTTTCTCCTCTCATCCCTTCTACGGCTGAATGTTCCACATACGGCTTCGGGTCTCTCGGCAAATAAAAAGAATTTTCGCTGGTGGAAATTAATTCTTCATGGGACCTAAATGTAGGCGCAACCTATAATAGAAGAACCACACAAGAAAAAAAATCAGTTTTTTTGAGTGTCCTGCAGCATGAATGATTCAATATCCTAACATTATAAAGTTCCTGCAGGCAGTCAGTAATGCTATAATAATTCATTTATTTCCGCTGCGCCGGTAAGCTAAAAATAATTCACGCAATAACTTTTGCTTGTTCCCAAGATTAAATCAAAGAACAAGAACTCAGATTTACACAGGGCAGTGCAACAGTCTCAAGAAACTTCAACGAAATACATACTTACTAGGAAGCACAAAATATACTCGCTGGTATCGCAAAATAGAACATATGATAAAAACAAAGATTGAGCACCCAAGAACTCAGAAAGTTCAGCTAAATGTTCAATTTGCCACAAAATGATTCATTCCATCATAAAATCCCTGAAACTAATAATATCGTAAGCCAATGCTTCTATTACAGTAGTTACAGAAGCAAGATAATAAGTTCAAAGATGACGCCAAAGTACCGCGATTACTAACAATGGAAGTCAAAGTCATATAGTAAAAGTTTCAATACATAAATGCAAAAGTAATCACTGAAATCTCATATTTTCACATACTACTAAAATACACAAAAGCAGTGTAGCAGAGATCAGAGATTTCAACGAAGAGGAAGCAAGAGTTGATTCCATAAGAGAAAAACACGTTCCATGTCCCAAAGTATAGTAGATATTCTGATTCAGAAAATTGAATCTTCGATTGGATAATACTGATAGGGTATTTCCAGAAGAGAGGAAGAGATGTGTGTGTAGTAGGGCAGGGGATGGAAGATTCCCCAGAATTCTATCAACTTCCCTTAAGTCCAAAAGCATGTTGAAATGAAAAGTTAAGACCCAAAGCGAGCAACGAGCAAAGCCTTATTCCTTATATGTATGTATGTATATGTGGAAAGTAAAAGTATAGAAATTGCCATCACAATCTACTTCCACATATATTGTAGTACATACATACCTATATAATTTTCCCAACATTACACATGTGAATGAAGATACGCATTGTAAGTACATAAAAAATAAAAGATCATGATCGAACGTGCCCGTTCCTATACGTGTTCCCATCACCTTCACAAGGATTCCCGTTCAATCTTGCAAAAGATTCACTGCCCTTAAAGATGCAGTTCCCATATTACGTGAGAGACTCAACAAGGAAGGAGTGAGTGAGTGAGTGAAAAGAAGAAAAATGCACTGTTCATTCCATCAATGAAGGATTTTTTATAATAAAAAAAGTGCAAACTTTAAAGGGAAGGTATAAAAGATTTTGTATATAAGTATCTATCAGGAGATGAAAAGACTGTCGTCCAACTTTTGTCCAACCACACACACACATACAGTTACACACGGAATGCAACTGGGATGCAATGATTTACAAAAGAATGCATACTGCACTTCAATTTATGAACTTTTACATATATAGATACACACACTCTAACTGTGTATACATACATACATAGTCTTTATAGTGTTATAATAGTTACTAAATTTCGGTGCGGGTCCTGTGTGACTCAGAGTCTATGATTACAAAATAAATCACGTGTGTCTCTTATGCAGTATATCTATATATAAGGACACGCTAATGCGGCCTGACTAAGATCGATTTTCTTATCGCAGTTATTTGTCACCCCGTTGTAAATCATATTGTAGAGAGAAATAGCAGTCCAAGTCCCGTCCGTCTTTTTCCTCTTTTTCTCTTCTCCTTCCGTCTTACATCCAGCAGCAGCAGCCCCAATACATTATTTCCCATCAATTTTTCCCACTCCCCCCAACACACAATTATAAGTGTATATACTTCCCTGTATAGTAAAAATATAAGTACATATATGCACATATACGTATTATTTTATATAATTTATAAGTAAATACATATGATATAACAAGTAAACACCACGTGTGTTTATCATTATATATTTCCCTCAAAACACTTTTACACATTATATAAAAAAATATGCATAGAAACTCGCAGAACTTCTGCCACCACCACCACCACCAACCAACCCTTTTAGCTCCTTTTTTCACTCCGGCACAAAATGCACCCGTGCTCTCCTCAATAACACCTTTTGACTATGTTTTCCCTTTAGCTACTATAGCGTATGGACACGTATTCTCCCCTTTAAAGCCCGTTTCTTATCTTGTATATTAGCAAACCATTAGTGTGGTCTATAGTAGCATAGATGTATGTATAGAGTATATATACTGGCATCTGATAATATGTTTATATATGATATATCAATATACATATCTATATAGGTAGTAAAGTATTAAAGGAGTACGAGCGTGTGTTCCAAAAAAAAGAATCAAAGTCACAAATTTGTACTCCGTTTCCTTATCCCCCAAAACGGCATTTCAAGCAAATAAGGAAAGTTGTTGGAGAAGCTGACGGAGAGTTACATACGTCCAAAACTGAAATGCAATTGTATATATGTATACAGGGAAGAATAAGTTCCGAGGGGAAATCACACCGTTTCCATAGACCTCGGAAGGCCAAACAAAGAACGGCACTTAACACTGCTGGGAAATAGAAAGTAACCCTTATATATATCTGCCACAGGATATTTTCCCCAATTTTTTTAACAACCTCTAAACTTTTTTAATTTTCAGCAGCGTTGATCTTCAAAGGTCACGCAACTCTATTCGAGTACGCATATCTACATACTTGATTTTTAAATTGAAAAAATCATTGCCAATTTTGTAATTTTAATTTAAAAATTATTTTGAGCCTATTCCTTTTGTACAGATATAATTACCAAATTCTGGTCAAACAAAATTGATTTGGTGGAGTAGAATCTCTTATGACTTTTTTGGTTAAAATTATTTAATTAATAACTTCCAACAAGTTTGATTAGAGCCTGTCATTAAATGAAGACACAAGCTTTCAGTTTGACATTACACAAAGACAACGACAAAAGTCCACGTAGCTTGTCATTATGTGCATAAAAGGACGTATAGTCCTATGAATAAAGTGAAGATTAGAAGAGATTACTATATATAGGAACTAATACAGAAGCTTGAATAAATAAAACGCCAAAGGAACAAGGCAGACAGTTGTAAAGTATAACCTAATAACAATTAATTCCACCTCGCTTCCCTCACAAATACATTAAGGCCCTTGATAATAGAGTTATCAAATATGGACAGCGTACAACGTATAGTGAAATTTTAGTGTTGCATAGTATCTTTCAGCATTTTAGATGTAACTCGTGTAGTATACTAGATTTCCCTGAAAATATGACTGTATCAATGAACATCATATACCTATAAAACACTGCAAATATAACTTTTCTCTATTATTAAACCACTCTCCGAATTCCCCGCTCCAGGCAATCAAACACGTACGGAAGGAGCATTTAAATATATAACGAAATCAACAACAAGCTACAAAATCAATTTTATCATCGTCGGAACATCATCCATCCACTCTTTATTATCTTCACAACCTTGAAATTCGAATCTAATTACTAGCTCTCAATCACTTTTATGTACATTTGTATAACTGACTATAGCTATCTACCTAAGTGCAAACATGAAATGCAAACGAATCCGAACACCATTCCGTCAATTCCATGTGGGCGGATTCGTCCTGGAAATTGCTTTTAACACAAGCCCTATACACATTATCATCTTCTGTATCATCTTTCAAAGGTCAGAACGGCGATTCAAATTGGAAAATTACAGACTCCATATAATAAAATGGAAATAACGCAGATTTGTATTGCGACATATTAATTAAATTCAGGACACTTCTGGGGGAAATCCTCAAAGCAAGTCTAAAGAAATAAAATCAACAAAAATTTAAAAAAAAACGGGATAATAATACTATTGAGCACTAAAAGGAGTAGAGAGTAATAACAACGCACTTAAATTACGGTATAATAATTACAGGGGACATAAAATACAAACAATAGAGACAAGTATAATACTATTAGGTACATATATATTACTTATTCACCAATGAAAGTTCAACTTTAAGAGTTTCCAATAAGCCTTCCTATATGTGCGTATTACTAAATAGAAAGCTAAGGATAGAGACACCGTGAAATATACAAGCGCGTCTGTTCTTTCTTGTTGAAAAGACATAAATTTTAAGATTGCACTTGGGTCCAAAAACTTTAACAGCACGCCAGCAGCTTGCTCAATTCCCCATGAGGCTTTTATCTCCGTTCGTTGGAGGGACTGTCGATTCGGCTGTTCCTTGTCGAGTCGAAAAGAACACTGTCCCGACGATGCAAGTATGTACATGATGTGTAACGTTCAGGCGAGAAAAATTCAAGTTTAGGGTACAATTGCGAAACCTGCATCATAAGCAGATACTTGTAAGTATATCTATATTTACATATGGCCACTTATATGTATCAGCATCAGATAATTATTATAATACCTATATATAATATTACGCAAAAAAGTACTCCAATTAAATAACTTCATATATGGATATATGTATAAAAGCAAAGTAAACTTCTTCTGTATATATAATCCATACTTATAAAGAGATTATAGAGATAGATAAAAGCGCGAAAATGTGGCCGTCTAAAAAAACAAAATGTAATGAGAATTCTTCTCTGTAAAGGCTCAAAAAAAGAGTCCACGAGCCTGGCAAAAGACCACCAGGGCTCTGGCGTTAATTAACCCAAATTACACTCCCTCTTCATTTACATGCTCATCAGGCAGAGTGACTATGGGGAAGTTGAAAAATTCTGACCTTTTAGCAACAGCAGCAGCCAACACAGCACAAAACCGACTAAGACATGGAAAGTGAAAACTCCCAAAATACTGTGAGAATTTTCTTCTTACATTTGTTCTATTTTTCATCTCGCATTATATATAAACTTTAACAAGTCATGCCAACTATAGACTACAACGCATGTATGTACCTATACATGCGTATATATGTATAATAGAGTACGAAAATAGACCAAAAAGGTAGGTGGCTCCAATATTAAATGCACAATAATAAAATTATTCATAGAATCCAGCAGCCTCTCTTGAACTCTGCGGCAGCAGTAGCAGCAGGTAAATAAATACAAGGAGAGTAATAATAATGTATAAGGACCCCGTACATAATAGAAGCATTATGTCCGTAAATACACACAAGTATATATAACAGAAGTAGGCGACAGAGAAAAATTAATTCAATTTAATAAACCTCGGTCGCACTACCAAGTCGGAGCGCAATGTACTTATATAGTATCAATATGCATATATACACATACGTGCGTATAGCTCCCAACAACAACTCGCACACACTGCTTTAAAATGCAAATTAAAAACTTGTGGAAAATATATAGAAGGTCCTCGAAATAGACATTGGAGAACAAAAACTTTTTCCTATATAGCCTCCTGTATAATCCAGACAACAAATGGAAATTCTCTACTTAAGAAGTCCGGGAACCTTCCCTTACACTTTCCCTTACAGTCAAATCAACGTTGAAGCAGCCTTTCCTTATTCCACCAGACAAACAGCATTTCCTTTTTAAAAAGAATAAACCAAGAAAAGTTGGGAGGACAAAAACTTGAGAAGGGAATCTTGAATAAGAAGGCTCTAGAGAGAGAGAGAGAAAGAGGACAACTGTCTAGAATCTTTTATTAGTCCACATATTTTCAGAATCACATGTAATAAGTACAAGCATGTAAAAAATATAGAATATATAAGGAAAAATCCATTGATAAAACTTAGAAATTGCACTGCTTATATTATATGCATATATGCATCTAAAATAAAAGAACAAATGCTAAAGAAGAAGAAGAAGAAGAAGAAAGAATGTTGTGAAACAATTCTCATCAACGTTTTCATTACCATTCTCATCTACCTTTATTGCCTTTAGAGACTTTTCATTTAATGTTTCCCATACAGGATCCCTAATGATGTAATATATGGATACAATTATAGAGATACATAAAATACATATGCGTACATACATAAAATATATAGCTTGGTATTTGCTTACGCTTTACTTTGCGACATTTCTTACCGCTTTAAATGTATATAGTTATACAAAGGAATAATAACAATAAATTCCATCCCGAATTATTTTAGGTACCTATATGCACACACACCCCAACTATTTTTAGGCACATTTACCAAAGTATGGTGTTAATGGTCATTCCAACGTACCTACTATTTACTTTTATAAAGTGGAAGCATCCAAGTAGAAGCTAAAAATAGAGAAAAGCCTTAACATTTTTATACTGCAACAAAACACATTCCTATTTAATGAAAATTGTTCCGTACTAATTTACTCCACACCGTAAAAACTGTCACCTTCCTTATTTATAGATGCACCTCTGTTTTACACACACACAGAAGAGAAGACTCGAGGGGCTAAAGTTAATTAAGGGAACGCAGGTACACAACAGATGAGAAGAGAATAAGCAATACTAAACTCGGCTTCCTTGAACTCCAACAACAGGAAGACACACGAACGAGCCAACAATAATATATAAGACAACCTTCTTCGAGGGACGAAAAGAGATGAGGAGCCAAACTTTCGTCTATTCTGTGTAGAGATAATAGTATAGTAAATAAGTGAAAGCCGGAATAATACAAGAACCTTGGCTTTCACTGTGTACTCTGTTCCGTGCCCTTCCTTTTACACCCAAAAGTCTAGTAGTAGTTTATATTACAGAGTGTGTGTGTGTGAATGAGTGAAAGGAGGAAACTTGTTTTTACTACAACAAGTTTATTATCCTTGTACAATGAAATACGCGGCTGCACTCTTCCAGTCAAGTATACAAGCTAGTGCATATCTGTGCATATATAATATTATGGTAAATAAAACCTTTGGAGTACAAAAGGCAAGAAGATGAGCCGTCACTGTGGAGAAAGCGAGAGAGAGAGAGAGAGAGAGAGAGAAAGGACAGTTTTAAAAAGGAAGGCGTGTGTGGTGCGTGTGGCTGCGTGCATGAAGAAGAGATGAGATGAATTTCGAGGGATGTAACGAGAGACAACGGGATGATGAGCGGGAGGAAGAGATGGAGTGTCAAAAAAATATTTGAAAGCAAAGTTTCCCCATTTCATTCCCTCCACTATTTTATAAGCATATACGTAGATACACCCTCTACATATATCTTGGATTTATATAATATATTCAATCTTGTATGCAGTAAACACAATTAAACCATATTCTCTATCCACATTCAAATGCACAATACGTCTTCTATTCATACAGGGCCATCCTTTTTTAACCCGAGAGTTCAGTTGAAAATTGCCCTTTTTACTCCTCATTCTATACATTTTTTCCACCATATTATTTCCCTTTCAAACAAACTCAAATAGAATTACCTCTATATACTTACTAACCATGTACAGTATCAGAAGAACGTTAAAAAACCATATGCACCTCAAAATAAACAACCAAACCTATTGGCAGTGGTTGTTGGGCCTTTCCCACACATTGAACTTCACGTTTAATTTATATAATCCAAACTTCCTATTTTATATATTCCGTAATGTGGAAAACTTTTTTATTTTTAAATTGAATTTACATGTTTAGTTTTTTAGTCTCTCATAAACATAAAAACGCTGTGCGAGAGCTATAAAATAACTTCTTATGCATTACTTCCCCGTAAAAAAACTGTTAAACTTGCATTTTCTCAAGCTTTTTGGTTTTCGTATTTTTGTGATTATGCGCTCAAACTCTACAGCCATAACCCAAAATATTAAGTACTAGAAATTTGTGTGAGACAAACTGTAAAATATTGTTCCAAATCCTGGGAGAAACTAAAGTTTGTTTCTCTCAAATCTCATTTCTAGGCCAGTAAAAGTAAAATTTTGTTCTTTCACATCGGAAAACATTTACATGTCATGATCGTCTACAAGTGACACAAAAAATTAAACAAGAAGAAATAATACTGAAATCCACTTTTACAGCACAGCACATCCGTTCAATCCATCTTCGTTTAGTGACATTTGTTTGTGGTGAGAGAAAAAGAGAAGAAGAAGTGAAAAAAGTCACTTATTTACAACTGGGAAAAACTCCAGGCGAAGTAGAAGAAGTAAAAGAAGGAGGAACAAACATTTTCCTGAAAGCTACAGACGTTGTCGTCGCTTTTAGGAGAAATGTATAGATAATATAAAGAATTGCTTTTGTGAGGCGAGATCCTCTAAGCAAGCGACCAAGCAAGCAATCATTCAAGTAAAAAGTCTCTGGCTGCTTTCCCCAATTTCTTCCCATCATTACAAAGCACTGCCAATACATATTCTCCCACATTGTTTGCTTATCATTGGCAGGACCATTTGTAACGTAATGTACGGAATAAATTGTATGTAAGTACCCTTGGCTGGCTTATCCCTGATGTCGTCCTTTGACTGCTGCGTGTGTGGGAAGACGTATCCAACAAATGGAGAAAAGGCATGAAATAAGATAAGGAATGTGTCGGGGAACCACTCGGGTTACCATCACCGTACTTATCACTTTAAAAGGTGAAAGCTTTTAGAGGAGGTTGGCATAATGTAAGTATAAAACCACAATATTTATAGTAACAGTCAGTATATAGAGCACGGGAAATATTAAAAATACACTGTACTGTGTAAAGTATACATCAAGGAACAGATATACATAATTACAAAAAGTGTATAGGAAACCCACATACATAAAGAGAAAGAGAGAGAGAGTAACGACATACACTACAGTGCCAAATTAGTATATACATGCATGTATGTATATACCTATTCACTATGTAAATACTTACAAACTTCCCATATACGGCATGAAATGTAAATACAAACTTTATTGATTCATGCTATATATTTGCTTTCATTTCTTCTTCAGCGCGGCTTACTCAGTCAGTCAGTGGACGCGGGGAAACCAAAGGGAAAAGGCGGAAGAAAAGAAAGAAAAATTCATAAACAAACTTTTCACCCATATATAGGTACCTTAGCCACAAATATAATGTT
Source organism: Lipothrix lubbocki (assembly GCA_034696945.1). Lineage (NCBI taxonomy): Eukaryota > Metazoa > Arthropoda > Collembola > Symphypleona > Sminthuridae > Lipothrix > Lipothrix lubbocki. The sequence goes on along the minus strand of JAQGAK010001220.1, from coordinate 20,431 downwards.
TCAACCCGAGAATATAGCCTTTCACATTGGTTTCGTCGGTTCAGTGAACTTTACTATAGACTCGGTAGGTGTGTGGATGTATTTTGCATCTAGTGGGTATACGTATCTATATATATAACGACTCGCCAGTTTAAACGCTCGTAACGCCAGACCAAGTAATACAATAACAATATAAGTACTTTCCTTTGTTAAACACGTATATTACACGGGCTCTTGCACAAGCATCCTATATGTATATAGGTATATAAATGTACAGAGAGAAAAGTTTTGTAATGTGAAAAAGCATACTATACTAACAGGACTAGGACATTTCAAATGAAAATAGTATCGCACCTAACTATGAAGGCTTGCTCAACCATGGAATACTGGTTTACACAGAGCTTCCCAGAGCAAGAGTACTTTTCTATAATACTGTACAACACTTAAACCATATTTCTTTCACGCCTTTCCGAGCAATAGCCATAGAAATTTTATGGGTCTGTGCAAAAATATTATTAGCTTCTTCCCTTTCTCCCATATAGGGGCATTTATACCATGTTACCATGTATGGATATGTGCAAGAACAGCTATTATAAGTAGCTCCACTAATGATTTTCCCATTTATATACATAGTAAAAATGTAAAAGCTTAAATATTTAGCAACAAAGCTTTCTGTTCGTGTTGAAAATGTGGAACATATCTTGGTGAATTACAATTTTTACCAGAATAACCTCAATCCATTAAATTTCTGCACGCAATATAATGAAAGCGCCGATAAATATTGGAACTTTTGTCTAGTTTTCCAATATTGAGCTTATAAATGAATAAACACTTGAATCTTGTTGAATTTCACGGAGTTCCAGAGCTTATGCTACGAAAGAAGAGAATGGAGAGTGGATGGCCAATTTGGCTTGAAAGTCCTAAGCAAACTTTTCGCTATTATTACCAAGTTAATATATGTTGATGTACCCCAACATGACGAGATTTTCTCTAAAATCACACATTAATTTTTCTAATGGTTATATGAAAACCTAATATGAGTTCGCAGAGTGTGCTCGATCAACATTTTACAGGTCTTTAAACATATACTTTTTAATTTTAGCCAAGAAGACATCAGAAATTAAAATCCATAAAACATAACGTATACCTATAGTTTATTATACAACGATAGTAATATCCAATAAAAATGTCATTTCAAAAGCAATTTCTCTTTTTTTAGATGCCATCACTATAGTCATCATCCCATGTGTCCTTCCTGTTTCACCGCTTGAATAAACCATCACTTTATTGATTTCCCGTCGATTCCAATAACGTTCTAATTGCTCTCGTTAATATTAATGTCTTAGTACATGGATGTGTCCTATCATCATAGAAAAACGTTCATATAGTAAAACGCGCGTCGGAAGCTCTGAGCAGTACTATAATATAATGTCGGACAACTTTAAATGAATTTCTCATCCGAGCTGTGTATAAAAGTTCCGGTAGATTGAAGTGCTTTTCGCAAAATTAAACACGCTATTTTATAAGTTTTGTATAAAAACGCGTGTAGGAATATAAACTATTTTCCGTTACTGATAGATTCCTGTGATCAAAATAGATTGAGTTTCGAAAGTTTTGGATAGCTAAATATGTATGACACGGGAAGATTTGGAAATGAGGAGCATCTGTTCCACGTCCAGAGACGCAGAGTGAGTATTATATATAGTCTGGTTGTATATAATAGTCAATTAAAGCAAGAGCATACGCCAGCAAGTTCATAATTAAAAGTCGTAATTCATTCCTGAATGCTGATCCCATGATTTAATTTAAATTGACTAGCATTCGTATACACGATGCTTAGGATCTACGTATACTTATACATACATCCAGACTTATGGAGTGGCAAGTTGCCGTCTCTCTATAATTTAGTATTCAGTATGAATATACCTATAACATATACTTAAAATGCATGATAAACTTATTGTATTTAAGCTTAAATCCAACTTCCGCAGTAACATGCAGCAGTACTTCTGAAAACTGTCTTTTACTGCTCCTGCGAATACATACAGCAATACAAAAGTGCAGCAGTCTTCTTACTCTTCTTACATGATTCCCAATTCTAACTCCCATGCATCTTCCCACCAACAACGGAGACAGATAAGATATTCTACTTCTACAATATAGACGAAGAACATGTAATAAAGATGAATCTCGGCGTGTACCGAAAATCCCCTCAACCGTAGACCCTGAATCTTCTTGAACAATCTGCAATGCATCGCCACTGCTATTATGCCTGTCTTTCAATTCCCTTATCCTTGTGCACTGAAACTAAATTACATGCATAATGTACAACAAGGTAGTATAGTGCAGAAACTAATAAGAAAGCTCCATATAGAGGTATGCAACCTATTACAAATTCCATTTATGTATTTCATCTATACCCATAGATACAAAATTGGTAGGTATGTCTGTGTATATAATCCATCAGTATGTAACTTCTATAATAGGAACTCCATAAGTATGTGATCTAAAAATACCGGAACCCACACCGTTAGATCGATAATGATTGAGCACATATGGCCTTCCAGGGAAGAAATTGCATCCATTATTCCACTATCCCTATGCACATTAATGGACAGCCATAAATGCATCTCTTCTGCATGGCTCGCCTCAAGAGCGCTGTTGTGTGCAGTCCAATGACATGACAGAAAATTACTTGAACTTGACTTCTTCTTAGAGGGTTAATCTCCCCATATAACATGCATTAGGCATGCAAACAATAGCAATTGGTATATGCTTCTTGGCATATGACAGGGCTCATTATAGCAGGGTTTTTTTGTAAATATAAATAACAGCCGTAAATAGATGTCAGTATAGTTTTATCTATGCCGGAATAGCATATTGTGCGACGGAGGTCTAGCAACAATGCATCTATACATAATTAAATGCAAATACTATAGAGATACTTAAACATGTATGTAAATATAGTATTTGAGCTCATATCAAGATAGCTTAAATATATTTTCATGCAAAACGAATAACAATGACGATGCCTATACACACACGTGTTAGCGTCAAAATCAAAAGTGCAATCACACTAGCAGAGCAAGGACAACAGAGGAACCATCAGCAATTGTGATAGAATCAGACAGAGAGAAAATGTATTCAGACACAATGTTATTATGCCAAGTTTGTATGCACCAGCATGGATTTATTACAGAAACCACACGTCTACTCTTCCATGCAATAGGATTCGCCCTCTGAGAGAGAGACCGAGAGTAACAAACGAAAACGAACAGTATGAATGAATCTCAACAGAACACTACTGCAGTACCAAACAACCAAACCATGCACGTCAAAACAACACGGATAACCATTAGCAATACTACAAAACCCAAATGAAGGCTTTTATAGCTAAATAGATCCATATACACAAGAGTAAAGCTATACACGACAGTGGAAATTGTACCCGAGAAGCATTACACACACCACCGATCATCAATCAGTCGGTCGTAATCAAGATAGACAGATAATCCTCCAAGTGAAGATGAAAAGGACTGTGCTTTTGAAATGTAATCTTCTGTACATTTACTTCCGTATGCTACTCTGTATATAAAATACTGCTACAGAATTCATGATCTTGGTGTGTTGCAAATGTACATCCGTAAAGAACCATATGTATGATTGTCTACATTATTATTTATGCTTATACATGGATTTATGTAGATTGCAAAGATACCGCCAGAGATACAATTTTTAAAGGATGCTTTTCATTTATCCTAATGGACAGACAAACTAACCATGTAACATACTTCCACATTTTATACTTACAATTTTGCATAAAACAAATAATATACTTTGATACATCTGGTATAAAATAAATTTGAATGTTCACGTTCACATTTTGCACGCCAATAAATTTTAATGTATAACAATTTTCCATCTTGAAAAAAAAAGTTTGACATTCCGAATAGCGTGAAATGGGAATTTTGATATTTTGCGTATCATAAAATATGAATTGAGACAATTTACATTATATAAAGTAGGAATGTAATCATTTTGCATAATATGATGAATGTTGGATATTTTGCACATCATGAAATATGAATTTTTGGATACGCCGCACATTACAAATTTGAAGCACCGCACATAATGAAATATAAATTCGAAAATTCTGCACATTGCGAAATATATGCCTTGAAGTTTGGCATAAAATTAATGTATGTATTTATTATTTATTATCTCACGTTTGGCATATCATGAAATATGAATCTCTACATTTGCCACTTCATGAACTGTATAAAATATACGAATCGTGGATGCTAAATCCATCGACAATAAATTGTTCTAGACAGCAATAATATAGCACAATATAGGAGAAGAGCTCCAGTTTCATTTCCGCTGGAATGGATGCACGTTGATTGCAGTAAGCTGTCCTACAGAATAAGGATCTGCCTGTAAGTATTCTACTATATGCACAAATTCACTCCAGAAAAAAGACCCCACAGTCGTTGCACTTTACGTAGTTACAATAAAGCAGAAGATCTAGTTACGACGACCATGGTAACACTAACTAAACTAGGTTTGTACATGATGGTGCAGGAGATAGTCGACGGTGTGAACGTGATAGAAAAGCTGAGAACGGAAAACAACGAGTGGTAGCTCCTCAGTAGATAGAAGAATTCCAACAGTGGTATAATGCAGTGCGAGCAATGAGGAACGTGTCTGAAATAAAATCCTGGAGAGTACACTTGCATTTCTTCAAGAATTGTGTATGTAAACATATATACATGCTAAAAAACTTGGTCTGTACAACGGCGTTACGACAACCGTAGGGTAAAAACTGTAGCTTGAACAGTAGGGCTGTGTGAAAGTAACGAAAAATCAGATACTACTCTGCGATATTGTCGAGTAAGTACAACACTCAAAATCATACAAAGCAAATAAGAATACCTATGTGGAGTAGCTTCAGTAGTACGTTCTATGTTATGCAAGCACGTGTGAGTAAAACAAGTCACATCCCCTTGGTTTTGGCTTGATAGTGCAGGAGCAAATGCTGAAGCACGGCTTTTATAAATTAATGCATTTTATTCCAGCGGCAGCTTCAACCGAAATTCCTCGCGTAAAAATACGTGCTGGTGTACAATGAAGTAACTATATACTAGACTAGAGTACAGTCAGGCAGTGCACTGTGCTGATCCAACTGCACCAAACAGCACACGTCTCCAGCTCCTATTTTTCATCTTATATTAGAACAGACAGGAGTGTAGTATCTACAGCGGAGAATCAACGTGTGAGATTGAAAGACCGACCAGTGTGCGTATAACTACTACAACAGCCAAAGACGAGAAGGAATAAGGAATACGACGAAAGACTAAGGAAAGGCAGCAGGCAAAAGACAGCCGAGCATTATACATAGACGAGCCCAAAGTGAAAGAAGAAAGAGCAAATTTGAAATTTCCTTCAGGTTCCAGACAGCCGAGCCAAAGATAACCCCAAAAGACATCTCCCCTTCATGGATGGACACAGCTAAAACCATGAGGAGGAGGATACGTTTGGGAGTGAAAGCAATAAGTGATACATACTGCTCAGGACTGTCTGTTGTAAATGTAAAATAGAGCTTCAATTCCTCGGAATGCAATTCCAAGAGAAGGAGCAAGAAAAACGATGAGCTTTCCAAGACGATCCCTTCCTTCCTTCCGTTCTTCTTCCCCGTCCTTGTCCCTACTACCTACATACTTTATGAGCCAAGACAGGTGAGTGTGAGTTGCAGCAGAAGAATTTCTTCTTATATTTATACATATCATAAGTATCTTTACATACTTATCCTTTCCGGTATATGTGCATATGATTATTATGGAAATGTCAACCACACTCTATCCAATCACTATGACGCTTTACCATTTATTCTTTCAAAGCATTGACTACCTTAAAAGAATCTGCTCCATGTATGTAAGATTGTCTAGATATGAGTATAATTTAATACTCTGTCATACCTCAGGCTATACACGACATACATATGTACACCTTTGAAGTATCTATTTTGGCTGCTCTCAACGCTTGTGATATCTCCTGACTCTTTCTTTCACACAGAGTTTTGTGTGCTATGTATGCATTTTATATAAATTCCAAGTGTTAAATATCATAAACAGATGTATGTAAAAATCCAACCTAAAAGGATGTGTCAATCTAAAAGATACTAACGACATTCTACATTACGGATTTATTTCACGTTACTCTTCATCACTCGTGTGGTTGTTTGAGAGCTCTCGTGATCTTTTTTATATGAGCAGTGAAATGAACTTCGTACTTTTCAAGCTTTGTAAGTTACTTGTTTTGTATCCTTGTGTGTGAAGAATGTAAAAAAGAAAGTACTAACAAACAAACTTTTCACACTGTATTGCTTACACAAAACCACTACGAGTAAGCAAAAACGCAGGAAATACAGGGCAGGAGTACATAACAAACATTAAAGGATTTACACCATGACATACATATCTAGGTAGAAGAGAAAGCCATTGGGAATAATTTCGAACACACTTTTTACGACTGCTGAACTGCCCTCTTGCCTGTCCAGTGCTTTATAAACATATATAAGTATGTATGTATGTAGGCCTGTAACTATAACACTATACTAACGCTGCTATTGCTCTTCACCCTTAAACTTTATCAAATGGAAGAGTAATTTCGAAAGTGTATGTGTAGTATTAGGACAGCAATAACCTCAACAGCAGAACATATCATCCTCTTCGAGCCACCTTTCCCTTCTTTCCTTCATCATATATTTCCACAACAGAGATACCTGGGGCGACCAGAAGAGATAAAACTTTTTTCGAAGGAATTAATTCTCTATACATAAAAGATACTATAAGGGGAAGGAAGAAGAATCTGTCGCCGTTCAAGAAAAAACTTGGTTAACATGCTTCCTCATTACAACCGCACAGCAGCAGGAGCAGGAACCACCACTTTATTATTGGGGCTCTCAGGAATTGTAATCTATACTACACTACTTAGACATTTATTATTACAATATGTACATGCTACTAGAAACCATGTTTCAACAACCTGAACATGAAAGGTATGGTCCTAGAGTATGAGATGAGAGCAATGAATCATACCTTTATCGTCGGGAAATAAACTTCCCGACGAGGTCCTACAAACTGCAGAGAGTATCTTAAACCGTGTATGTAACTGTACAACAGCCGCATTAAAATAATCTGTGAGGCAAAAGTGATACAAGTTTTTTATTACGAGAAAAAAGTATATAATAAGTAATATAACATATATAAACCCTCCATAGAACGAAAGATACAGTAGCGTCCTGCAATAATAATGAGAAGAACTTTCCAACAAGGAGTACCGTATCTATAGCTATAGATATTCATAAAGTATACTTCTCAAGTAATAATAATAACACACACAAGTGTAGGGAAAGGTGGAGAGGAGCAGTCGAAGGAGAAGTATCGGTTTCCCTGTGCCCTAAGTGGTTTGAAAACCTTTTCTCAGCCAGCAGCAATAGCAGTAGTAGTGGTAACAACATCTATAAAAGTACCTAGAGGTATACTAAGATGTACAGCAAGAAGTAGGAATAGCTATTATAAGTAATATGTAGTAGTACACAGTGAAAGAGATAGGGTGAAATGTGAAATGAGGGAAGGAGGGGGAGAGTATCTATAATTCCCCGCGTTTATATTGCTCAGTTTCGAACAGCGGGTAGGCTTTCGAAGGACTCCTGTAGAGGAGTAATACCCGATTACAAGTCCATGTTGTACCTTACTATGCACCTACATATAATCTAAATGGTATAAACGCACATGCATTTACATTAGAACACACAGTTGCATATAGACACAGCAACAGTGCAATCGCCATCCATCCAGGTGACCTAAGAAACCAGACAAGGGTAACGCATTGTATAAATTATTACTTGTTTACTCTGGGGAAAGCTCAGCCGCTGCTGAGGAACACGAAAATGTTATATAGTATATGTGTATGGAAAAGTAAAATAGCAGTAGAGTATGGCTTTCCAAGAGCTCCCACATACTCAGATACATACAAAAATCACTCATATGACTGTCTGAGTCAGTCCAATATATTTGCCTAGACAGACTCGTTCCTTAAATGAGCTGGTCGTATCAAAACAATGTCCACGCAAGGAAATACCACGTCTCTCTCCAATTCCACCATTACTACCGGACAAAAATACAATCCACTAACTAGATTTACCATTAGACCTGCTTTTCTCTGACGTGAAAACACAAACTGAATACACGTAGCATAGATTGTCATTCGATACAGCTTCTATATAAACCTACAAGTACAGTTGTTGATCTATTACTGAAGTATCTTCAACCTCTGGATACTTCACAAAGTAGTAGTCAGAGCTCCTATTACATTCAAAATATTGACTACCTATAAAACGAGCTGCCTACCTATAAGTACAATTTTATTCACCCACAATATATAACAATGCTAATATTATGTAGAGGACTGTTTCAACGTAAGTAAAAGAACCACATCGATGTGTATAGTATGTAGAAGTCTACGATGCCGTGACATTTCAACCGTTACCATGGCTTGCCATGCATGTCTTGTTAGTTAGGTAGCGTAGCAATACAAGCTCAATCACCGAATCCCTGTTAAAACGGTATCGAATGCATTACATACACTGTCGCATACGGAGGCATATGAAACGAATTCTTACAACAAAATGGTCAATCCCATGCTGTCGGTAGGTAATGAGGAAACCCACGGAATTTCATGCTCACGGGCTTCGAAATGGAAACCTTGATTGTGATAGAGGAGGTAAAAAGCGGATTCCATATATATATGTTGATACCTATTCCTAATCGCGCCACTCAGCACAGAATATAATTATTATGCTGCAGAAATAATATAAATTGGATCTGAAGGTGTAGAGGATTAATACTGCGCTACATAAATAATAAACTTTACATTATATCGCACCAAGCACAGTTGTATCTACTCGTATATAAAAAGTAGCAATAATTACATTGCTTATGGCAATTCGTTCCGAATGAAGATATGGAAATGCATCCATTGCATGCTTGCAAACACAAAACCAAGGTGGGTATGAATTTTATTAGAATCGGTCGGAGAAAATCCTGCGGTTTTGTTTTTGCTTCACTGTGCACAATAATATGGTTTCAGAGTAACAGATACAACAAAACCAGGGAGGCAACCCTCATTCACTACAGCAGTGAATATAAATATACCATCATTGAAAGTACCAGTGTGGTAAATGCGGGTTGCAGGATATGAAGATATATCTACACTGGTACAAACCGACTACAAAATGCACCACACATACAGTATCGAGAGTAGGAACCCAATAAATTTTATGGACTTGCTTCTTCCCGACCTCCGCTCGCGTTTAGATGTGCATTTACTGTATTATTTGGTAGTAGCTACTTAAATAATGAAACCTAATATTGGCAATTGTACCTCATTGAGACTAAAGCCGCTACAACAGCAGCAGTGTAGTAATAATATGCGTCAAAATGACTTTGGTTGGTAGATACATAAACTTAAAATACATATACATACATGAGCTATAAGCACATTAGCTTCTACGAACGTTTGTGTTCAATCTCTTCAATGTGTACGCAATTCTTCTCGAAATTGCATCCGCTTACAAGGTCTCACATCAAAATATACGCAACCACAGAAGAACTATGATGTGACTGCATAGATTGAGATATATAGAAGAGGCATTGCGAGGGAGTAGAAATTTGGTTTAGGTTCCCGCAGTCAAAATATTGTGTGCAGTCAGAGTGTAATAACAACGGAGAAGAAGTAGGAAAAGCAAAAGAAGTATGTATGAGGAGTGAGAAGGCCGGTCAACCTAAATTTAATCACCTAACAATGGTCATAAATACAAATAAATTAATGTCCTCCTCCTCCTCTCATTCCAGGCTGGATAATAACCTTCGAAAGTGACGCCGCTCTACAGATTTATTTACTTCGGGATCACTATTCCACTGTATAGTATATGTGAGTATCTGTCTTAAGTGCCGTGCACGCAATATGTGAAGGAAAGTTCGTATGTCCACCCAAGTTTATTGTGTGATAGGTCAGACTCAGACTATACTATATATTACGACGGCCCAAAACCTTCAACGGAAAGAAATTCAAACAACAGGGGAGCAGGGGCCCGTTTTAATGGTCAAATATTATGTAATAATAGACTCCCCCTCGAAATCTGACTCAGAATTACCTGGAGAAAGGAGATATATGGTCCCAATTAAGAAACACCCTCTTGACACATGACACATGGCTGCTGTTTCAACAACAAAACTGGAACTTCAAATACGATAGACATGAGTCGTATAGATTTACAAGAATATGTTCACAATTGTATGCAAATGTTCACGTTAACGCCAATAAATACCTTAAATGCATGCTCTTACCCCTGTATTTAAATAAAACAATAATACTATCGAAAGCTTGTCGATGAAAGCATAGTTACTAGTTTGGCTCGAAATACACAAATTACCAGTTTTTAATCATCACTTCTCATTCTGTAGCATAATAAGCATGAATCTATGGCGGTCAGGTAATTTGATTATATTCGCTATATTACGAACGGCTCTCAATGAAGTGGGGCAAGCAGCAATTCCTACCAAATGTAAAGATAATACGTGTGTTCCAACCAAGCAGGAATCCAATCCAACCTGCATGAAGGTGTGATAATTTTGAGCTCACACAACTTCTATTTCCATGCGAAAAATAATTGTTTATGGCAGCGGAGAGGTAACGTGTGAAAGTGTGAAAGATCCAACTTTCTAGTAACTACATAGATATTACTACTGTAATATAATTGAATTTAAAACCTGCAAACTTCATTAATTTTACTTAGCGCCAAATTATATTTACGATGCAATTACACACTGGCGGCAGTGTTGAAAAGTGATAAATTCAATTTGAGTTATGGTTTCTTCTCTCTAGAGACCCGGTCTTGTTTATAAAGGTAAAAACGTATACATATAAACTAGGTACCCTATATTACTTTTGTATTCACAGTATTATATTATGTGCAGGGCCGATGTCTTCGGCGGGAATTTTTTTTTACAAAGTAGAATGATCTTTAGTACAGGTCCAACTTTTTCGAAAAAAAAACTACCTCTCTAAAGATCATGATTCTAAGGAATAGTGGAGAGGTTGAAATCAGAAAGATTCTTATGGAAGACGGTATTGCTATAAAGCAAAATACCTCACAAGAGGCTTTATAGGAAATAAGAAGTTGGAAGTAAATTCAAGGAATAAATCTTAGTCAACTGTCAACAATTCACACACACACAACGTAAGCATAGCGCCTACCAACAGTATTTTCAAGTTTTCAACTCCACATCGTTGTCGTTACTCACAGCATCAGGAGTAACTAGTAACCACCATGAATATAACTTATCCATACAAACAGTAAGTTACTTTAGGAGACAACCTCAGTCACGTACGGAAGAAATACTACGTGAATTTTTTGAATATACATAAGTACACTGCTAAAAATCTCTTTAGAGGAACAGTAGTATAATATATAGTAGGTAATATAACATTTCTTGAAAATTCTCGTTCAACTTCAGACTTTTTTGCATTCAAGTTACTTGCGAGGTGACAACACACACGGTGAATAGTGATCTCACCTAAATTTAACAAATGTCACATGATTCGAAAAAAGAAGAAAAAAAACAAACTAAAAGATTTGACCGCAAAAAAAAGATGGATGCTTATATAGGGAATACAGCTTTATTATAGCGGAAGACTTGATGAACGGCCATAAATAAATTACAATGAATATCTGCCCAGCACGAAAATGCCCATATGGACAATGGGAAATAGTTACTTGACACGAGACCCGAGCCTGACTGTATCTACCTATATGTGTTGTGGTAACATCTCAAGTAGTGATGAAGCTAATATTCCCCGGGCATACCAAAACCCATTATTATCATCTGTATAGCTACAACATCCTTATAAAAAAATCTATAGCTGTACAGTTTTTCCGATGTTACACAGAATCCAACAATGCAGAGCAACCAGCCCTCGTAATGAAGATCATTGCAGCCACAAGAGTGAAAAATAACGTAATAATGAACCCACTGAAGAACTCGGGACTGTGTGAAGTCAACAGAATCCCAACGGACCCGGAACTGCCGGACACACATGTCTGTCTACTGTCTTTTTCACCCGTCCTACACACGCTGGCAATTCAACCATTCCTAGACTAATTAAAATAAAAGCTCTTTTACCCATTTCCATGAATATCCCATCATTCCATTTTATGGCTCCTCTTTAATACTATACGCACACAAACCAGGATCCTATCCCATATACACACTCTCACACAACACACATGTCCCGTCCCGCGTATAAAAACAGTTTAACTTTATCACTCTTTTCTGTATATTTGTAAAGTAGTTAACCATCCTGTCCATTATTAGCGCACACCATCCGAAAAATCCACACGTGGACCATCATCATTAGCAAGCAATAACATGGTGTAATAATGAATAAGGAACGGATGCGTAGCAGGGTACATGTCAAGTGTGATGATCGCTACTACTCTGTAGAAATTGAACCTATAACCATCTTTACAAGCAATTTCACGAATACATCCACAGCTAAAACATGTTACAAAAGCAACTTCATAACTGCTGGCTGGTCATGAACATGAACGTCAAAAATGCAGATACGGACTTGGTAGTTATGCGTAAACACACTTAATAATTATTGCCAAAGTATAGAACATGAGAGGTGCGTCCTATTACATCTTTTTCAACTCCGCCGTCATGTACAAGCGTCAAGCACCTTTAATAGTCTAGAAGTAGAAGCTATATGGTGTATTTTTTAAAACTCTGTAGGTTTATGCAAACACAAGCACTTTCAATGTGTGTATTTTACATCCATCTTACACGGTATATTTATCGCATATCTACACATACAACCACCTTCCTTGTACACATTTCAACTCATTCCAGAGTATCATCATTCGTAAATGTATCATGCACAAGCACCTTCCTCCATGAGCATTGAAATTATGCGCTAATTTAAAATCCTCTGGAAATACATACACACACACACAAGTTATGCATGTGGGAAAGCCGTAAGTAAACAAAAAAATTAGTTTAAAAATACTCGTCATTGCTTCCATGACATAAACAGCTGAAAGCTTTTCAGACTTATTTATGTAGATAATATGTTCATGTTCTTCAATACATTTCCTTATATGAAGTAACACAAATAGCCTTGGTGTTATTACAAGTTCATGCACAACATTTCAAACATATGTACATAATAGTTACAGTCAATAAATACAGTGAGATGAATAATTATGCGTGAAACTGGAGTTAAAAGAAATATAATGAGAAGTATGTAACAACTTGACGTTCCTGAACTACAAGGAGCAAAGGAACGCATGCATTCATGAACATGAACACTTCTGTGGAGCAAGGATAGATAGACTTACTTACAAGCTTAAACAACACCTGGAAACATATCGGGTCGACATTGAATAGAATTTCAATTCTTATTTAAATTAACTTTGAAACTTTTATTTTATCCGGGAGTTCGTCACACACAAACAATATGGGTACAGATAAAAGCTATTTACATATATATGATATATTACTCCTGAACCTTGATTTCTATGGGTGCAAGTACAATTATGGTAGTGTTAATATAATAGAGATATGCATATGCACTGTATATAGGACGAGAAAAAACGGCATTCATGTGTAAAATCTATGAATGGAATTACACTCCACGGTGGCTTACTACTCTGGCAGCAGTCAGACATTGAGAAGAAAAGAGTCAAAGGATTCAGTAGTTCATGAAGTTCATTTTCAATTCACTTCCACACAGACACATATACACAAATTCACTCCTGATGATCCGGCTGTATTCACAAATTATTTACTACTATACTTACTATTATCATCCCAACCAGTGACCATAGAACTGAAAACCTATTTTGAATGTATGTAAGTTTAAACATGATACTACACGAATACCAAATCTTGCGGATGAATATATATGTCTTCAATCCATGTCCTTTAATATTATTCTATACCTCAAATCCTCAATCCTAGTTTCCCCCTATAGTGAGCCAACCTCAAAATTGAATCATCGAATAATAAAAGCTCGACCGCAGGTTCTACAAATTAGACATCCTCATTTAAGTGCCCTTATGTATAAATGGGAATTTGTTATGTACGTCCAATTTGGTGCTCACAATAAAAAAGGAACACCAACGATTACATTTGGAAAGTTTAGGTTAATATGAACCAATAATTTTCAGCAAGCCAACAATTGGGACTTTTAAAATCCAAATCGAATTCCAAAACTTTCACCTTTTTAATTAACCATCCTTCTTCTTATTGTTAAAGTTGGGGGAATATATATTTCACGAAATCAGAAGAAGCAACTTTGCATATTGAGTTCATCGCTTATTATGGAACACTATCACAGTATGAATGTAAGTATAGAGAATTCGTAGCGTACAGTTTGCATGCACAATACTTTAAGCTCGAGCTACAATATACACATGCAAACAATTCAATGAAAACTTATGAGACTATCACAGTCCTCAAGGAGCGACTTCTCATATTTCCACAAGGACCAGTTATACATAGAGATGAAACTCCTGAGAATGTGAAGAGTTTCACAATCAAAACTTTTCAAATAAGTTGCCAATAAAAAGGGGATAATGAGGATAATATGCATATCATATGGTATATGTTGGTGATGGTGTTTGTCGACGATGGAACAACTCATTCAAGCTCGAAACCTGATTATATCGTCATTCCTGCTGTCTTAATTCTAATTTTAAAGGTATCTCTATCTATCTTTGGAATCTCTTGAAAATTATAATTACACACGGAAGGAAAGATATAATCCCCCATTGAAAGAAAAACCAGCCGAGTGAAAACCCAATACTAAGATTTTGGGATATTGAGCCAAAAGTACTTTTAGCACTTAAGCACTAGCAGTGTCTTAAAATTTAAGACGGGAATTCTTAGAATGTGTGAATAGCAGAGAAGAGTTTGTATACAAATCTTACATCTATAAAATACACTTTAGATTTACAAAATTAGCTCTTATCCATGCATCATACCTATGATTTTGTTTATTTATTTACGTACAATTAAACCTTCCAAGTAACTATATTGTTTAATAGCCATTTAACCACGCTATTCTCCAACGTACATTTTATCAGCTACAGTGTTTCCTCAACAAACAAAGTTCGCAAGAGGACAACAAGAAGAGGCTCAAATAAGCTCTCTTTCATCCTGAGTGCTAAATTACCATGCTAAAACCACTTTTCCACTTGATTCCATGCTACTCTTAAGTTCCCATAAATGCACTTTTAGGCTGAATACATAAATACAAGAGATTGTGGATGCAATATACATAAGTACACAAATGAGTATACAAGTATACCTACATATGTTGCGAACTAAACAAATTAAGTTGTTGAAGCTTGTAACAAATACCGTCCATTATTATCACACTTGAGACCAGCAGACGCTACCTCGTTTATAATTATGAATTACTATATCTACTTATAGTTCTCAACATCCATGCACATTCCAAACAGATAGCTAAAGAAAACTCAAGTTGTAGCTTCTGTATCTATCTCTTAAACACTACTACACTAACGACACATACAAATACATACAGTAATTTAGATTGGAGCGAGGGTGCATTTTCCTCCAATTTTCCTCTTCTGTGCTGATGGCAAAAGCGAGAGAGAGAGAGAGACGAAAACTTGGCTTGTCGTTTTACCCACTTCAGCATCCCTCACAGTATACTTGCATGTATGTACATTATGTACATACATATATCAAGTCTACAAGGTGTACCTGCTCAAGAAAGGCATCTGTAAATGTCAGGAAGCTATCTACGAAACGCTTTATAGCTATAGGAAATTTAGGGGGAACCCGTGTGGATTTGAAAGAAAAATGACGAGAGAGACAATCTGCAGAATCAAGGCTTCAAATCTAAAGAGACCGTTTCCGGGTAAGTTGAAATACTAGAACTACGGTGTGGCCGCACAAAATCCTCACTTCAGCAGGGATTAAGCCATTAGACAGAAGCACGAGGCTGTGTTAAATATATGCATAGGAGCATAAGAACAAATTCAGATACATACAGCCTTCGACTACACATGGCATCTTCTATGCAAAAGTGCATTTTAATACAACGATACAGTACATGCACCCATATAGCTTCCCACAGTTAAAACCCTTTGTCGTCGTGTGGAGTATACTGGAACAACAGAAATATATATTAGCAGCACTGAAGGAAACACACGCCGCGTGTAAAGTGAGTCGAGAGATTGAATAATAATAAATAAGCAGCGCTGGGACTGTTGACAGTATATGGTGTACATACAAGTGTCGACAGTTTCTAGGTCCCTAGACGCAAGCACCAGCATCATCCGCTGTTTGGCTAAATTAATCATAACATGATAAAAACATAAACGATCTACGGATCAAATGTGATCCAATGGCTCGGAACCAAGTCATTTCATACTCATTTTGTATTTTAACATACATACTACCTAACTGTAATAGTATAGGTATACTAGCTATACTATGCATAGCATCCCTACATAAGTACGGAATTGAGTACTTGTACAACCTATTTCCACACACAAAAACACAATGTGCAAGTATGCACATTACTACGCTGTCAGTGCATTAACACACATACATGCATTAACATACATAGATAGTACAGGTATCTACGCATATGACAAGTCGGCCCGGCTCATAATTATATATTTTATACGTATCTACACTACAAGAATGCACGTGTGTGCAGTGCGGTTTGTACTAATGCTAGAGTTTTAACTTTCAAACCAGTATTTACTATACAATAACAACAAGCAGATGAAACGCTAAAACGAATGAACATGCCGGCGAACCCATGAAATTGATAATGCATGCAGTATCTAAGTAGAATGGATGCTGGTTGTTAGGAATAAATTAAAACAAGAACAGGGTTTGCAATTGGTTCTGTATTGTGTACTCTGCATACACGCACTTATCGATACGAAGGTTTTACCAATTCACAACCAGAATGCAATACAATGCATGGTATGCACTACTGTCTGACTATTTAGATGACCGGCTGACTGCGTACACATCTGCCTTCATCTCCGAAATAAATGAGCAAACGACTCATCTGCTCATTGAGCTGTTGAACGACCTGCTGGTTGTGTACAACATACAGACAATACAGATATTTTAATACTAGTTTCAAATATGTATCGTTATATGGATTCAATTGCACTCTTTGCTATAAGAAAATTGTCTATGCTTATACAAAATCTATGCAAATATACAAAAAACCTATTTCAGCAGTTATTTACAGCAAAGTGATGGTGTAACACTATACGTATTGTATAGAAGATACTTAATACACTGCACACTTTGATTCTAATACAGTCTTTAGAAAGAGATAGCATTTAGAATAAGCAGCATTGTGTAAAGTTAATGCTAGCAACCCACTCTCGTGTTAATTTGTTTGTTCTCGCTGATCATCGTCGTCCTCTTCCCTCTTGCCTGTTATTGTTGTTGTTGTACAGACATACATATTCAACTCTTGTGAATAGCTTAATACCATATAGGCGCTCCTTCTCACAGTTTAATGTAAATTAAATACGCGAGCGCTTTACTTTCCATTATAGCACAATGTACAGCTATTAGGGATATAGCCATCCCCCACAGACAAACTTTAACACTTGAAAATTCCAAAATCTGTCCTGGTCGTCAGTCATAAAACAACTATGGAGTACAAGTGCATCGGACCTTGCATAAAGACAGTAGAATTTATGGTGAGGATCGTTACTACACGGACAGGCATGCTTAAAATCAACACCAACATAAGAGGTTCTCATAAAGACAAAGAGCCTGGAGGCGACAACGACGTTCGTTCGACGTCCGTCCTCCAAAACTGTTGAAATGTTAAAGCCAGGCAAAATTGCACAACACTGTGTAACTGTGTACGTGATCACTTTGTGTAAGCAGATCTCGTATGTGTCTATCTATGTTTAATATATATTCCTGGAAGGTAAAAATCTTTTGCGAAGAAGATGAAAGTGTAGACGTCGTTATTACTATCTACGTTACATGTTACAATTCATTAAAAACTCTCTCTCACATCCTTTATCAACTTTTATTAGTTTACAAGCACCAGCTTACAGCAAGGTTGAAATATCAAATTTTATTCTCTCATGTTTATGTAAACAAAAAATTGTGTGCTTGTGGTTTTAAACGGAAGAAATTGTTGCCAACATTAATAGGAGCTCGGCTTACGAGAGGAAGGAGGGGAAGACGAGTAAACCTGGTCTAAAAATCAAATAATTTAGCGTCTCCACTCTCTGCAGTCTCCTTGTTATATAGAGACCCCTTCCCTGTTGCACAGTAATAATTTACCGATCTACTTCTCATCAACATAACATATCAGCTTTCAACATTTCAAGCACCTACATATATAGCATTAATAATGCAAAAACTATATGCCTTTGCGTCACAATAGGCTCCCTATATGAAGACCACAAATATGATACATCCTATAGGAACAAGGGTGAATGAGCAAAGTGAATGTGACAAGTCTGAACCCAGGTGACAAAATCCGCTTAAATGACCCGTCCTCATTGAGGCGAGAGAGTGACAGGAGGAAAGAAAGGAGAAAAAGGGACGTAAGAGCGGTTTGAAAATCCTTGGATAAAATAAATTTTTCGATGATGCGGTTAAAGCAATATCTTACGTTGATCTACAATGTAACTCTGTAGACGTAGAACCGCTTATAAATACATCCAACGACGGTTATACACATATTAACCAACTGTTGTACATACAACCGCACACTGCTTAGCGAACATAATATCTGCATATGTAAATACCAGCTGCTGCAAGCTTAGCTTACCAACAGCAGCCCTTAAAATCCTAATTTGAATGCAAATCTCCCTGCGAATTACCCAACCTCTCTGCGAATACTACATGGGCACACATTTACTGTAGGTATACACACGTAATACATAGACATATATGTGTACTGGATTCTAGTCACATAATATATAAAAACATGTATTACATGCTTTTGAGTCATCTACAGATTTGTATGATGGAATTACAAATTACAGCCACATATTCAGACATGTAAAATAGATATTTACATATGCGTGTAAGTCACACACAGGCTTGGACAACCTTGTTGAGAGACAAGATTCATCTGATTTTAAGTGTGAGCAAACGACTCGAGTATAAATGAGCATTCTAGAGAGGAGAGAGAAAGAGTCTATCTAGTTACTCACAACGACTGTCCTGTGGAAATAACAAATGACACAAGTTAAATCATTCCCACTTAATGACATCATCTTCTTGTAACCGTTTTGTGGCTAAATTTATATTATGCATGTATATGCTCTTTTACATAGAGTTTGTGGATTAAGTCACAAAATGAAGAGTCAATCAGTCCTCTTAGAAAGAGATACTATCCAGATCCAGATATTACTAATTACTACACAAGCTAAACACTTACTAAATGTGATTACGACGTTCGCAAATTTTAATCACTGCTAACGAGATTAAATTGCTGGCAGAGCGCAGCAGCATTTACGAAGAGATTACGGATAATGTATTTTAATACAGAAGTTGTACTTACATATTTTGCGTTTAGTTGCGCTCTGGATGCAGCACACACTGCTTATTGCCTTCTAGTACATACATAGTTGCAATAACCAGTAACCAATCATGCAATCACCGTGTATAATTTTGCATGTAATTGCATGCATAAAGTGTACTACTGTCGTATGATTATAGTAATCTTTACACGTTCAAAACCCATTAATCCTGTTTGTAATAAAAGGAATATAAGAATAATACTAGGATTTTGGGTCAAATGGTCATACCTTCTTTCTCATATTAGTCTGAAAAATGACGCGACGCTTGTACTAGATCTGCTGGTTGTTGTTATTATACTTAAACTCATACACCGCATTTGTTATTAAACCTGTGTTCATACTTAATAACGTCCAAGTAGATATCTAAGATACTTACGAGTAAGCTTGAAAGTACTTGTTTGGAACAGAATCATGTTTATATAGATATACTTTCATTTAAAAGATGATTTGCGCATGGTGATGATGATTTTTATAGTCTTGCATGCAGTTGTTTACACAATTTCCTAAGTTACTTACATACGTACACATTCACAACCTATAAGGAAGGATTCAAAATGAAAAAGGTTTAAGCATCTTAAAAGAGTCAACAGTTAGGCTTAGAGTCATTGTGAACGCTATTGAGATTTGGGCATTAACACTTATTTGCTAAATCTTTTCCCTCCGCACCGCAAGTACGACACAAGCTACATATGAGCACTCAGTATTATTACTGCATGATTTGAAGCCAGTCACGTAAGAATGTTTAAGGATTCGTATTCGTACTCT
>JAQGAK010001219.1:0-37618 GCA_034696945.1 Lipothrix lubbocki | reverse complement strand
CATTTAAATATTGGCAAAACACTTGAGAGAGACTTTCAGCAAATAGAGATTTATATATTTATTTGTATTGATAATAATTTTCTATACTTACGTACATATTTTTTTACATCATCCATGAGAAAATTTAAAATTGATATATATATATATATATAATATATAACTACATTACATATTTACGATTGTCAGTTTGTAATTGTAGGGAGTAGGGATGGATAATGCAAAAAGTTATACATAACGTATTTTTACGTGTACATTGCGTCAATATTACCCCGATTTATTTGTCATGTATGAGGAATAATCTACATAAATGGGTCTTTAGTTTTGAGTGTGCGTTGGACACTCATACACATTATTGGTTATCTCGTTTACATTTTTATGGTATAAGTGCAAATTATAATTATTTTTGTGCATGCATCGCTAAAATCCCAATATAAATCAGCCATTCATAGAGGCTGTTGCTGTTGCTAGGATAAATCACAGTACACATATATATTCATTTATCATAAAAGAAATAGATTACTAGTTTCATCGTAATAATAATAGACACACATACATGGGTCGATTTACCATATGAGTGATCACTTCTGCTATAGTAAATGGTGGCAGGAGATAGTTATGAGGCAGTTGTACGTGCCGCTGATGTTATGTTTGAAATATACATTTACTTACGTACCTATGTATACATTTGCACATGCAAACACAAGGGTTTCGTGCAAGTATACTGAAAGGGTATGTGTGGAAACCAGGTCATGATATGCAATGGGAACAATTTTGTCCTCTTGGGCCTTCATTTCAACTGTATTTATCATTATCATCAGGTTGTACTCTGTCTCTGTATATATGTATGAATAAACTAAAATTTGACATGAGTGCAAATTCTGATAGTAGTTGCGTTTTTTGTTCATCGTACCATATAGCTTGAGATGAGAGCTCTGTGTATCTCTCTCTCTCTCTCGCTCGCTTTTTCTGATGCTGCAGCTTGAGTGTAAAAGGAAAGAGGGCATGTGTTTAGAGAGGCATTCAGGATTTGTCTTGTCTATTACTATGGCTTGTAAAACAAGCACACTATGCCTTTGTATGCTTTAAAAAGGTTTTAGACATCATTTCATATCTATTAGTTAGTAACAGATAGATAATATACTTGTATGTTAAGGATAATTTTGATTGGAAGGAGCTAAAAGCAAGGACTCGTCAGTATAGTTTCGTATTTGTTTCTTTCTTGTCTTTTGGTATTACAAGTTTATAAACAAGTTGGTTCCAATTTTCCGTGTCTATGATGTAAAAACTATATACTTACAGTTATAACTATATCCGTATAGCTTGATTAGGAACATAATGTTGATTGAAGAAAATAGTACGTAATTATTGTAGTTTCTGGGCGGATGTGACTTGACCGTTGGTCGACTATCAGCTTTTCGTCAATTCGTGCTTTCATTTATAAGTATATTTAATGTATTTTTATTATATGTACATCCGATAAATTGCCACTTAGAGGTATCTGTAAGTGCATGTCATGATGCCCTTAACTTGTCGTTGGTGTTCATAATTTTGTGGTTATTTTTTGCAAATGCTCTTATTAGTAATTTAAGGATGGGTAGGAATAGAAAGATATTGGCTATATAAGGCTAAAATCAAATAGGGTATTACAGAATACGTACATCTCTATATAATATTATAAGTATGTGAACTCAATCTTTTCGTTTGGAATTCGACTACTAAAGATTTCCCGTTCAACAAAAACTTTGAGTTTGCATGTTGACTCCACTATTCTCAACACCAAGTTATAGTTGTTACAGATACAGAGTAGCTCAATAATACTTCATACCTAGTTGAAATTGTATGCGGCTGGCTATATTTGCACTGTATAAGTCTCTCTATATGTGGTGTGGACTATACTTCAACTTGCGTATCCTATCTTCATATAGGCTTAAAAATTGTACATATAAACACGTACTCACTTCAGTTTTCGCAGCTCTTCAGATAGTATAAGGTCGTTGACCAGCTTTGTATACATATTACGCATTGCATAATCAGCATTGAAGCAGCTGCTGGCTCAATGTTCAAAATGGTATACACACATAAATGCTTTGTGTGTACGGGATTAGTACATATTATTATGGTTGTTTGGATGTTGTTGTTATTATGTGTTTGTGTGTATGTCATGTGAAATATGTGTATATGTACTTATACATACTGACAATGCGAATGTTGGATTGTAACCAAGAGAGTTGTGTGAATACTCAATACTGAGATTTAGCCTTGTTTCTAATGGATTTAACTCAAGGGAATAAAAAAGAATGACTGTTTTCATCAACCTCTGCAATGACAGTAAATCCATGCTGGCTTTGCATTATGATTATTTTCTATTACACAAGAATAATGAAATTTAAAGACAAATCCTTTTAGTAGATAGTGTTTTGTTATAAAATCATTCCCTATGAAAAAAAAATAAGTTTTTTAAAGTACTGATTGTGAGAAACTTGTTTGTGTCTCATTTTAGCATCGTTAGTTATAGTTGTACTGCATCCATTCCTATAACTAACGGAACAGTATGCCTCTAGATTCTTAATGAAGAAGATGATGATGATGGTCAGTCGAATTTGGAATGCTAAAAAGACCTTGCTAAAAGTCTTCTTTCCCTCTAGCAACAACAGATATATTAACAGACTTACTCTTCAAAAATTTGCTACTTTTACACATCTTCGACTTCTTGCTCCTCTTCAGCTACAGCAAAACTTGGACAATTTTGCACATTTGACGTGGAGAAGAATGATGGGTAGTGATTTACAAATTATATGACAGAGTGGCGGAGCTGGAATTGAAATTGTAAGTTGTATAACCGTGTTTGTACAAGGCTCCGGTAGTAATACAAGTGTAAATTACTTCTTCGTTAGAATTTCAATCAAGTTTTTTGAACTTTGTTTTGTTTGCTGAACTTAATTCAACTTCGGTTTCGCGTTTGTGGGTTTTTTATCTATATCCCTTATTAATATCTGTTCTTAATCTATCGTATGCACTCAGAGATATATAGTGATTTCGTTAGTTTGGTCGTTGCTGTATCTGTTGCTCTCATTTCTCATTTGATTGTAGTATTGTACTTAGTGTGCAATTTCTGACAAGTTACAAATTGTTGCATTAATAAAAATGAAAGAATATAATATGGACAGTGCATAATCGGTACGCAGTATGCTGTCAAGCATTCTGCTATAAGTATACATAAATACATACGAACCAGGTGAACTGGCCTCGTTTTAAGCACCAAAGCATTTTATTTAAGTAACTTTTGAGTAATTTATCGCTATCTTAATATTTAAGTTCATCTAGTGTATTTTGCTTTGTAGGCATTTTCCTACGTTTTTTTGCACTTAGTCTAAAATTACTATATCTAATA
This sequence comes from Lipothrix lubbocki, assembly GCA_034696945.1. Lineage (NCBI taxonomy): Eukaryota > Metazoa > Arthropoda > Collembola > Symphypleona > Sminthuridae > Lipothrix > Lipothrix lubbocki. Next base: position 34,227 of record JAQGAK010001219.1, on the reverse strand, counting down.
AGTATGTTTATTTAGGAAAACTTACTGCCGTCACTGTCACTGCTGGTAGACTGTTCATTTGTTTAACAAAATGTAACAAATTATAATAGCGTTGTTTTTATCGCATTACTGTAGTATAATTCTCAAGTTCCGGCACTATTTTTATGAGACAGTCCTATTATTTTGTTGTGCGGCACATTTTTAAATGAAGTTTAGCGACAGCTAAAAACGAAGTACAGTAAATTGCGGTAGGTGACGTTACGTAATAAATTAACAAGGTGAATTAAGGCAGGTGTTTCTGGTTTACAATAAGACTTAATCGATGTGGTTATAGTATACACATATATATGGATACAAGTAACTGAGTAAACTGTTTATTTCGGAAGTTTAAATAAGTTATAAAGTTAAGTTATTAATTTAATAAGTCGTAATAGTAGTGTACATCCATAAATCGGTTTAAAGTGGTTCTCAGAGAGTATAATAAGTGTAAGGTATCAGAAATATAACTTTATGCGTGCCTAAAATCAGTCATGATGGGAATAAAGTCGTATCGTAAACCATTTAATTTAAGGTATTTCTTCTTTAATCTAATCCTTGTTATTGTTTATTATAGGTAGTACAAGAGATGGCGACCAGGCGAAATGGTCGCCGAGGATTTCTCTCGACTAACGGCAGCAGTCCAAATAACTACAAAGGAAGTCGCTTCAACACGAATGGTTACAATCCACACCATCATTCTCATCATGGACATGTAGGTCTTCACCATTCAAATCACTCACCCAGTCCAGCCGCCGTGAGTTGGTTCAATAGCGTCAACAATAGTAACAACTCGAACAACAACAACCATGCCAACAGTAATCCTAACAACGTCGCCAATAACCATAACCAGCAACAACATCATCAGCAGCAACAACATCTTAACCACTCATCCAGTGTGGACATGTTCTCATCCAGTCCACCAAACCATTTCTCAATGTACAGTCTGGCAAAGTTCTCACCCCCTAAGTATGGATACGGAACGTCCTCCAAGTGGAGTCCTCCAGCTCCTCATCCGTCTTATGGTCCAGCTATTCCGTCGGGAAAAGGTGACAAGTATCATTGGTTTAACAACAACAACAAAGCTACCATCAAAGCATGACGGGACTTTTTCATCGCATGTTTTGAATCCGCACGTTTGAAAAAACCACGTAAAAATAATAGTAAACATTTATTGCATATTATTTCAACTCCGGGAAAAAAATCTTCAAAAAAAATGTAAACGTATTATAAAATACATATATATATTATCCATATATATATATATATCTATATAAAAACAGGATTAGAAAAAATGAAGATGAGCAGAAAGGAATAGAAGAAAAACATGGCAAAGTTAAGATATAAATACTACTACATACAACATACAAAAGATTTTTACACACATAACACACTACAACAAACAAATTTACCTATATAACAGATCTATATATATTATACATATATGTAGATAGTTACATGTTACTATATTAAAAACCTTCTATATCGACTTACGACTATATATTCCTTATTATTATTGCAGAAGATTGTCCTATTAAAAAATATACAAGTGTACCGGAAGAATCATGTTTCCATTTAACTTTAATATATACAATATTTAACTATGTATAATAGTAGGAAATCAGAAAAACACGAACCATTATGATATCTCTATATTTAGCGGTTTAAAAGGATGAAACCGATCTAGTAAGTATAATTAAATTCTGAAAGGAGCGAAAATCAAAAATCTTTTTTTTTGATCATGATGAAAATTTGAAGGGAACGAAGGACTAAACAATATGGAAATGGTCATCACCACATATATACACAAATATACAACAACTGATTTTACTTACAAAAATTATCATTATTACACTCGTAAAAATATATATAAAATAAAGATTTTAGGGCTATGTAAGGTAGGTATTATAATTATTTTAGAATCGATATACGACTATGGAAAAGAAACTTACATCCTCCTACCTACTAAACTATATTATTATTATTAGAATGAAAATTTTGAAGCGTATTCTCTAAACACGAAATACTATATATTATACTTTAGGGACTATATTATGTTGTCATTTACATATAAATACATTTAATATTATTAGTGTTGTAGATATTAATATACATAAATGGTAGTATCCACAAACGATGAAGAGTACATACATTGCATATATGTGCAAAAAATGATAGTAAATATAATAATAATGAATCATTCATGTTGTATATTATTAATGAAATCTCGAAAAGCTTCGGACTATGATGATTATTGTTACTAAAAAATGCTACTACCACTAGATACATTATAGGTACATACATACATACAAGGACTGGGAAGGTAACAAAATTTACCTATTTAAAATGTAATTATTAATATTATTATTATTATATATGAAGCTCTCCCCCCGCGTGTATTTTCACCCCACCAGTACTGCCCCCTCTACTACTTTATATTATTAAATTTTTAACGTAATATACAAGGCGTATATATGTATAGAGCTATATATGTAACATATAGAACTCGAGAGAAAATAACCTATACATCTTTTGCGAAGATCACATAAAAACTAATCATTGTCGTCATGGATTTTTTTTTAGAAAAAAAACTTTTAAAATGAACTTGTGTATATGTATATTCAAAGATGTGCATCCAGTATATCTTTGATATTCATATATACAAATTTCGTATAATATGTTCTTTTTTTTGTTTGATGATGATTTTATTTTATACTTATAATAATGATAATGCGATGGTAATGATGATAAAAAAAATTTTAGTCATGAAAACTATTTTACCTGAATTCTTGTAGACACATCAATTTTGTTTCTCTTTTTATTTGTATGTAATTAGTAATTACTTTAATCATTTATTAATAATTATTATATACACCAGAACGTATTCTCTTGAGAAGGCATGATGATAATGATGATGATTTACATAAATATAAACAAACATAATGTGTGACCAACATACATAATTATTATATACTACTATTATATATACATATGTGTAACTAATTCCACCGAATTTGTATTTAAATATTAATACCATTTTATCCACTTTTACGAACTTTTGGGGTATACAACATATATACATGTCCTTCTCTCGTATTGTGTGTATCATCTCAAGTTCTATATATTTACTATACATACACCTACTATAATAATATTATATTGTGAATAAGCACACACATACATTAGTAGTAATACATACAATACAAAAATATACATGCATATAATAATGATTTCCCATCTTTAATATCTAGTTAAAGAGTGCGTACAATTACTGATTTGAAGATAGGGGAAGCTACGTGTGTACAACCATTCGTATCAAGTTTTGAATTTGATATTTTTCCTTTAACGATTATTATAAGAGGGACAGCAAACAACCTGGGAAATTGTCAATATGCTACTTGCGATTATAATAGTATGTCCATATTTTTATATATGGAGTCGTGCTTTAAGTCTTTTTATTAAATATTATTATTATTATTATTACGAATAAACGATATAATAAGTCACGCAAATTTTTAGGACTGAATCGTAGTACATATATGCACGAATATATAAGTATATTATTAGTACCCTGTTGCTACACTGCTTTCATATAAGTATAGAAGTAATGTATTGGAGGTGGCACCGTATAAAAATACACGCGCGGTTAATAACAACAAGATGAAGTCGACTATTATATATATAGGTATTTCTACGATGAGAAAAGGTTGAAAGTTGTTGACAATATTATATTCTTAAAATATAAGGATTATTATTTGTCGTTAATGGGTCCTCCGAGAAGAAAGAAGCTATATAGTTTGTTGTAGTAAGTGATGATGGATTGGAATTTGACACCAAAAATACAAAGAAATGCAAGTGTAATACTGATGATGATAATCAACAAACAATGAGCAAGATTTTAGAAGCGGATAATAATATATATGGGATGAACTGGACTGTTTAATCATCGACAATTGCTGCTGCTGCTGCCACTCTTCTTAAATCTTAATCATGATAATGGTGTATGATGCAGGTCAGCAAGAGGCTGGTGTTGTTGTTGATTTTACTATTATACACAAACTGACTGATACTTTTACATTGTAGGTGTAAACTCAATAAGTGGTGTTGTTCAAGTGATGCTGTAATGATTGTGAATTTTTCCATGGTCCTTCATTAAATATTTAAGTGAAAAATATTATTAGAATGACGATATATACATTTAATTTCTCATTCTTTTAATAGTATTTAGACGTCGTATGGGGTGAGCATGTTCATGAATGCATATGAGTATATATTTGGAGCGAATGACACACTACTTGACACAAAAAAGGGGAAGTATTCAAAGAGCGACATTTTTTTGAAGATGAATTTTGTTTTTAATTATATAATATAATATGTACTATAGGGACGAGTGAAAACGAATCTTACAAAAAAATAATAATCATACGCCCTCATACTTGCAAATTATTCTATCGATATACTTACTACTACTACTGGAAAATACTAATAATTATAACTTGATTATATTTTTTAAGTCTTATTACTCTCGGAAATCTTTCTCAGGATATTAATTAAAATCGCATATATAATTACTATTACTACAACAACAATGCAATCGTCGTCAATGATTGTTGGTTTCACCTTCTTTTACTCACATAGTCTCTAGCTTGTCAGTACTGCGGTGTTTTTTAATGGTCAAACTTTTTAGTATTTTTTTGTCGTCGAGTCATAATATTCAACTTTTGGGTAACTTTATCTTTAATAATGTGTAGCCTTTGTTGTATACTTACATTTTAGATTTTTTCCGCTCTTCTCGTATGTTTGATCATACTTGAGCATTTTCCTTCTGTCTTTTAACTACGGTAATTAACATCCTTTAATATACATTTAATTTGGATTCGAATATCTCAATTTCGGTTCGAATTAATTATTTCCTCATATTATAGAAGTTGCTTGTTTGTTTAGATTGCTAGTGCTACAGTGTAAAAGTAGATCGAGACCAAGACCAACTCACGCGCGCGTTATAAGTGTTTTTTGTATAATCTAATTTCTTTATGCATGTGCAATGTACATATATTTACGCAACGTACAGATACGCATGTATAGAGGTTCTCATGAATCATCTAGTTGAAAACTGAAGGGGTTTGATACTTTGTTTTTGTTATATAATATGTACACCGCAAATATGTCTGATTAATAGGGAAACAAATTGTTTTTTTACATTATATTGTTGTCATCATCTTATCGCGAGAGTTTCGATTGTGACTTACTTGACCTTTTCATCAACTGCTACTCATCATAATAATTGTTATGATGATAGTTTAGTAGTGCAGGGATATTTTTCCTCTGAATTTTCTGTAATTATTATTTTTTTTCTAATTTTTAATTCGGAAAATCACTTCAAATTTCTTTAGCTATATAAGTATTATTAGTCATTAAGGAGTTCACAATTTTATTCGTTTTGCAAGTAATTATATAAATCATCGATCGCTTGAACCATTGATATTTTTTTGTAACTTGACTGCCGAGATTTGAGTAAATTAATTTTGTAAATATATAAGGATTGACATTTACAAATTCGGAGCTAATTTCATTGCTGGTCTCGAATCCTTTACGAACTTGTAATTATTATTATTGCCCTTTGTTATGGCACATATATGATAATGGCATATTCGTTGGATTCAATTTTTGTCGTACAAAATTAATTTTTTTTCGTTTAAAGTAAGAATGAGTGAGATATGTGATTTATTTTTAAATAATCCTCTGTTTAATGAGCGAATCATAGAGGATTATCAAAAGTTCTATGCAAATTGTGTGTATTTTGAGGCAAGTTTACAAACGTTCAAAAGTTGCTTTGCAAGTGAGCATAAAAAAAATTTTATTAAGCCAAAAATGACCAGCTGTGATCATGCAAAGTTCAATGTGCGTTAATTATTATGGTAATTTTAATAAATATTAGGATTTTATTTCCTTTTCCTTCCTGTTTTTTATACATTATATTTGGATTTATATATCTACTTTGCAAAAATCTACTTTTCTCTGTTATAGTTAATAATTTACGTCTCACTTTTGTCATCGTCATCAGCATTCCAGTGTCAGCGCGACTATAATTTATGGAATGATTTGCTGTAGATGTAGGTGTATATACATATTTGGTTGGTTGCGGTTCTCTATCTCCTCTGTTTTAAATTGCTATATTCCAAACTATAGAGGACATGGGTATAATAATTTAAAATCATAATAAAAATGAAACTACGTTTTAAGTCTAGTCTTCCTCCACCAGTACGCTATAAGTATACTAATACTTTTAGGGTACGAAATACATATGACTATCCATGATATTTGAATCAAATTGCACAAAGTCAGCGTTCATTCATTCACATCACAGTACATGAGGTTTTTTTTTGCTTAATTATTTTATTAGGACAATAGTCTACCATATACTACTACTAAACCTAACAATAAGTCAAAACTCAAAACTGTTACTTTGTTTTTAAATTTCTTTAATAATAATTTTGCATCCCTTTTAATGTAAATACGTAATATTTATGACAATTATACCTGCATCTAGCTTGTAATAAATAGGAATGCACCCACAAGGCAATCATTGACACACTTATAAGGCTTATTTTAGTGAGAACGGTTTGTTATTTTACTGATGATGATGATTTAGTAATCATTACATATTCGACGCCAAAAATATTACCTCTCTACAAATCAGTCAAGTCAAGTGAGTAGATGGGATTTAAAGGCAACAACCCCCAGCACCACCGAAATATTCAAAAAAATGTACTTTTGGATATTATACAAAAAAAAGTATTTGCATTTATGATGGTTGACTAACTATTATATAAGGGTATATATGGAATGTTTGAGGTTTTTATTATTGTGAGAAAAATTGACTCTTACTTTTTAGTTCATCGGCGTTTTCGTTACTATATACTATAGGCATATATTAATCAGTATGTAAAAAATAATGTTCGTTTTATTTCGCTCCCTATATAAGTATGTATTGTTTTCCACTCATCGCATGACATTTTTTTTCATTTTAGGACAAAATTGTTACATTGAGTATATAGGTTTATTATAGTCATGGTTTCTTTTTTAATTATTTGCTGCGCTCCTCATAATTATTCATATTGCCTCGTATAAAGTAATTTATGTTTGTATTTTTTATTTCATGAGATCCTGTCTGTTAGGCGATAATGGTTTAGGTTTACGAAGAGAGAAATGATTTTCTATACAAAAAAAAAGTTTCTTCGACGATTTTGTCTCATTTTTGAAAGACTGTCTTGTCTTATGTTATACTTACATGATATGAATTGAAAGCAAGGTTTATCAAATTATTGGTAGGTGTATAAAAAGCGAGGATAAAATTTTCTAGTTTTCTAGAGTATACTTTGTTACTATTAGTTATAGTTTTGTGTATTTACTTTTGGGAGAATAGATTTTTTGTCAATATTATTATTTTATTAATATAAAGAAGGTAGAAATTAATTACTATTTACATAGGAAGCGACTTATATGACTATATACAAGTACAAACCAAGGGCTCTTTGAATACTTCCTCCGATTCGTCATGTTTTTATTGCTTATTATGATTCTGATGATGTGTATGCAAGGGCTACGTACTTGATTGATTCGGTTCTGAAAAATTGTATTTATTATACAATCATTAAGTATATGTAAATGGATTGACAGAGACTGTTGGAACGCCCGTGTGCTTGTGTGTGAAAGATTTACGGCGATGAGGGCCAAAGATTCACAAGGCGGAGGATAAAGTGATGATCGGATGATACAAATGAAATTTTACCTTAAAAAACTTAAACATACATGATCCTGTACATATACTGGCTATACACTATAATAGTTAGAAATTATTAAGCTTTTAACAAAAAACAAAAACCAAATGTGATTTTTATGACGAAAATACCTTGATTCACATCATACAAACATGTCCATCATCTCATATGTATATGTACTGATACTTTATGGGTTTGTGTATTTGCGAAAGAGTGACGGAAAATCTAGTCTGGCTCATTGTTTGTTCTTGTTTTGCGTGTGTGATAGAAGGGTATAATGGTATATTAACCGCAATTTTATTCTAGTACATATTTATATAGAGAGTGACTCTATATAATATAAGCATTGACATAAGCATTGGTTCGGAGTTGCGACTTTTATCATTCTTTCTTCGTATAATTAAATATATATATAGTACCTAATAGATATGACTTTGTGGTTCGAGAGTCGAAGGTGAAGGATTTAATGCATGTGGCACATTAGCTGTAATGTGTATGCCATCTACTACTTATTATTATATAGATACTTGAAAACTTGAAGGTTTATAAGTGAGCCGCATGTACAGACAAAGGCGTAATTTGTAGCTCTGTCATTTGATTTCGGTTTTCCTCTCTGATTCTGGTGGTTTCACTATAATTATATAATTGGCTGTGAGTAGGATGGGCCTTTGCTCTTTACCAAATCAATGCTTTCGTTTAAAGTTTCAATCAATTTTTAATTCTTGGAACGGAATGATAGTCTGATAATTAAATTATTTTTAAAATTATTTTTATAATTCGGATTATTAAAAAAATCAAAATAAATTTTGTAAAATAGAAATATTTGTAATTCGGCCTTAGTTTCGACATTTGATTTCATTCAGAACTTCATTTAAGTTTCAGTTTCTTATTAATTATACCGCTACTTAAATTGAATACAAAATTTCGTAAATATTAAATTTTCTTATAAGTATAATACAACTGTATAGTGTGTTGTATAGTACAGGACAGAAGGAGGGATGCGAAGCTAAATGAAAAATACTCAAGGCAAGCGTTAGTTAAGGAAGCAGGACGAGATTTGTGATGACTTCGCAGTAAAAGTGGAGTTTGGGACAGAAAAGTTTAGATGAGTTTTTTAACGGAGATTCAGGAATATTTCTGAGACTTACCTTCCAAGTAAGTTGTATAAGTATGGATTATATGAAAACGGACACTGTGTATGAGAAAGGAAACTTACGAGACTGTACTTCATATAATAATAATAATAATGATAAATGCCGCTGTAAAATGCTTGTGTGGTTGAATTGGTTAATAAGAAAGGCAAGAACAAATAAATATAAAAAAAATGAAACGAGACGACTGGAAAGTGTGTAGAAACCAAACAAAACATTGTTTTTCAAAAAGACTGCGGATTTGGGAATTTCTCTATTGACATGGGATATACAGCTACTGTGTGGTGACAGGTTTTTTGCTGAATGTTGAATGCTCTCATATGCTATATATATATGTTTGTACTATATATGTAGTTACGAGCATCATAGCAATAGGCGGAAGCTCATTACCTAAGAGTTGATTTCCATTTTATCCGAAACAAACAATTAGTGACTTGTAATTCAATTGTGACATATATACTTTTAGATGGAAACGTTCGTCCGTCTATAGTATATACCTTATATTTAATAGAGGTAGTGTTTTTGAAGAGTCTCTATAATTATTGTATGTGTGTGTATAAGTAACTACGAAGATACTACTGAATAGAAAAACTTGTGTATTGTTTTTGAAATCAATCCGTCTTTTCAACAGAGGAGTATTGTATGCCTCATTAGCTACTAATTGTAAGTACCACTAGGGTTGTCATGTTTAGGAAACGCGAGTAAAAATAAGCTGGCCATTAGATACTATATATATATATACATACCCGTGTATATAGGTACTACATACATACATTTGTTGTTATTAACTGCGCTCTCTTCGGTGTAAACTCCAATTTATGACGTATATAAAGGTATATTGATGCTAGCAGACGTTGAGAATTTCTCAGGAATTGAATTTTGATGCGAATGGTTGGTTGTTGTGGAGGGAACTGCGGATGTGTATCGTATATTTTATATTTATAGAAAACAGTAAACTAAAAAGTCATGAGAACCGAGTCCATCTCTATAGTAATTAACCTGCTACTGCAATGTCACTGCTACTACTACTACTACTATATCTACTATATTACAGATATACTATATTACTACAATATACTATACTACTATACCACTAATGCTATGTTATTAATATAAAGACATATAATCCGAAGCAAAACCAAAGCTGCTCCTGATGACGATTTTTTACGGTTATTCTCATGTCCGTTCACGTACGTTGATAACTTTCAGTGGGTCACTAATGCATAGGCTATTCATGTACGTGCACGGTACAGCATATAAAAATGTAACATACTATGTAGATATGGTTATTTTTGTAAAAGGAAAACTTAGTTCAAATTTTTATGGTTTTTTCCATACTTATTATAAAAAGAAACACAACACAAAAGAGATGAAAAATGCTGGGGATAATGTACAATATATTATTATACTACTTTTTTGAGAGAGAGAAAAAAAATCCATTTTTAATTCACACACACGGAATGTTTTATACGATATCAGTCGTATATAATTTACATACTTACAAATAATGCATGCATAGTTGAAACATTACATGTCACTTCCAGACTTATATACTACTAGAGATATCTATAGGCATATGAATGGTTTTTTGTTAAAGTTTTGCCGTTTTTATTTAAATTAACCACCATCACCCGCTCCTCTTATTATGTTCTATTATATGAAATATTAATTAATTCATTCGTTAATTTTATTGATTGTTGATCTTGTACATCTCTTGGGCGGGATCGAACCTGTATTGATAAACATTTTTTTAAAAATACAATTGACTTTTAAACAATGTTCCCAAAGTTTTGCCAAGTTGAATGACTTTATTGTTATTATTAGTATGCAAATTCAAATTTTTTTTTACCACTTTGAAAACTACGCTCCTTACTCTATAATTGCAGTGTATTTGTGTTGTTGTGGGTGCATAGATAGAGAGTTGTAGAAACAGTCTCATTTTTGTTCATTATTTGTTCTCGTTTGTTCATTAATTTTAATATACATACACAGCTGCAAGCACTATATGTACTACTACATATACATACATGAGAAACTGTATACATGTATATTTTATTTTGTGACGACTATATATATATATATTTACCAACTGTTACATTATTATACATAATCCTGGGCGTCGTGTGCTGTTTTATTTGCGAAACTTAATTATATTATTGAAATCTATCCAGTACATAGTTAATATTTGTTTAATTTAAAGTATGTGTAAATGACGACGACAAAACCAAGATGTCATATAATGGTTATTATATATATAATTTTATTATAAGTAATTACATATATATATATATATAGTTCCTACGCTTTAAAATGAAACGAGTATGTATTTACCTACTATATAATTATAGTTTCGAGAGACAAAATTAAAAATTCCTGTTGTTTCTTTTATTATATTATTATTATTAATTATTATTATTATTTACGACTGTAGACGATTTAGTTTTAATTGCATGGCCAATACTAGTTTAATTATTATAATTTTAACCTATAAGGATGATGAACACTTATGTATGTGTACACATTACTATACATATGCATATATAATTTACCAGTAATATGGAGTGTAGAAGTATTTTACAAGAAAATAAGAAAGCTAAATAATATTATTATTGTCGTGTATACATTACATTTACATATATTATACATTTACATATATTTGTGATGATGATCAAGTACACATGTGTATATGGCTACGCATCTATACTCGTGAGCTATATTACATATATACATACATTATATTATATAAGTAAAATGACTTGAGACGAAGAAAAATATGAAAAATATTACATATTACAAAAACAAGCTTATTATAATATTGTCGTAATGTCAAATAAAAGTAAAACTTAAGTGTTCTAACTATTGCAAAATCTAAAAAATGGATTGTCCCGCAGCTACTGTGTTTTAAATTTCTTTTCTTTTTAGCTTTATATGTGGATTTCATTTCTGCCAACTATAGTGAATTTCATTTCATTACCATCTTAAGTTTGATTGTTTTTTATTTAGTAATAACAATCCGATTGGCCATGCCATATCTGTCAATCGAAAGGTTCACGAATGATAATCATATTTAATAAGAGTGTATTTACACTAAATGACCTTCCAATAAATGCACTTGAAGATATACAAATATACATACAATACATATTAATATGCTGAGGCAAGTGAGTCTTATGATTCAATCTTCAGGTTCTGTGGCTTTCATTTATTTGTTTGCATGTTGGAGCTCTTGACGGAGTAATTCCTTGATTTAGTGTTTTATGTAGCGCTGCTGACGTTGATGGATCCGACTTGAATATACCGATGTCGTCGCTTCCATTCCATGCACACAACTATTGATTATATAAAGTAATGCACGCAAGTGTTGTGATTTCCATCCCATCATGTGCGATTAATTGGACGTAAATTATTGTATCTTGCGGTGTCGTAATTATTTCAAATACTTCCCCCCTGATGAACCTAAGGGGGTGGTTTTGCTGAGAATTTATTGCGTCCTAAGCTTTATCATACACTTAAATCAGTTGCATCTTTTTTTTTGGTTTGGAAATCTCAAGTGGTACTTCATTGGAAAGTAGTTATGGTATAGAGCATCTATAAATCCATATCTGCTGTAGGATTTATTTCCACGATTAAGTGAATGACCTGATTCCTCTCTAGTCTTTTTTTTATTATGAGCATGCCCTTGTTCATAGAGCTATACTACACATGGATGTATCTACATAAGCACTGCTTACATGTTGATTGTGATCGGTAAGTTATTTATTCAGTTACTATTAGTATAGTACTATTTTAGCCTTTGAAACCATTCCGAATCTGCTTACTAGTTATTCTTGAAGCTCCACACCAATAGGAGCGTTAACCAGCTTAACGCATGCAAGTTTAATCAGTATTGTAAGAAGGAAATCAAGGTCAGGGGCAAGGCAAAATCCTGGTGATTGTTGTGCAGATGCACACACTTGCAAATACAAACAATCTACTTGCAATTCAATATTTTGAACATTATGTGTATGCAGATGTATACAATCATCACAAATTAATGCCGATTAAGCGTTATTTTTACACGAATCAGCAAGCTGTGGACATTAAAATTAATAATAAGGAATATTTCAAAATACTATTTTGCACGTACACACAGCTATTTCCTGTTATTTTCCGATTAGAATAATTTTGCTGATCATCTGTATTCATGTGCAAGAAGACAAATAGCGTAAGATTGTTGATTGAATGCTTTGTTGTCCAAATGATTTTGAACATCAAAATTTGGATACATTTGATTGCCTTTTATGTATATATTTACTACATAGTAGATCTGCCGTATGACCTGAAGATTAATAAAAATAACAGTTTCGAGTATATTAATCATGTGACATGAGATGTCAAAGAGCTTTAGAGGAAGTTGACCAGAAATTAAACTAAATCAAATGGAACAAGTATACACGATAGGATTTTTCTTATTGCATGAAACAACATTTCAGTGGTTCAGGTTTTTATATGAAATTCAGATAATATATTAGTATCTGTAGTAACAATAATACTAAACCAAATCAACCCACATCTCCAATATTTAGAAAAATATACCAAAAAAACTATAGGGAATAAAAACATTTGCACATTTTGTACTCAGGTTTCTATACAGTTCCATTAAATACAGTGTATTTCCATTGCAAATAATGAATTTACCTACAGTACAATGGCGATAATTCACAAAAAACTTGTAACTATCTTCAACACCTACTATAAGTACTTATACATACATACACATCGTAATTTCGGATTTCGTTTTTTATGTTGTGAGTAATAAGAAATAATTATAGTGAAATAAGTTTGAACAAACAACTTTTTTCTTGCTATTATTATTGTTGTTATTTGTACTCTTTTGCAGTGGCACTAATATTAAAATTATAATAAGTATGTCTCTGAACGTACATACATGATAATTACTATTGATAAAGCAATCTACCAGCGAATCGTGATCTTGAGAAGGATTAAATTGCGTCTACGTTCGGTGGTGTGCAAAGTCAGGAGACCTTAATTGTTAACATTATAATTTTATATTCTAAAGTTAAAAATTGTTGTTGGCCAAGAATGCAAATCAAGCAAACTTGTTGTCTTGGACATTTTTGGCGGTAATTGATCATAAATTGAAGATCAACCCTATGTAACTGTGCTATAGACTATAGGCTAGACTTGTTGTCCATTGTCCGCGTCAGTAACAAGGAGCTACTTAATCATTGTATTGTAAGGCAATTCTGCCGTGAATTATGGCTATACAATACGTTATTGAACAAGTTTTAGTTAGTTCTTGACATCACAGTTGTACACATGGATACATTACTTGTGTGTCATGGTAAGCAATGAAGACAGATACATTTACATTGAAGCTTGCAGTATAAGTATAGTAATTAATACATTAATATTATAAGATGGTCGCTTTTACATGTGCAATGAGTTTCTACGATTGTGAAATCTCAATATTTAAATTACTTGTGCATAGATGTATGGGGAGTCATTTCTACAAGTTGTAGTTAATTATCCTATATATAAGTACACTATACGTATCCTACATATACCTTTTGAACGTAAACAAAATTCAGTGAGGGTAACGCAAGTCAAAGGTGGTTAGGATGGTCTAGAAACGGTTTACCAATGAGGTCATATGCAGTCTGATCTCGAAGCCAAAGGAAGAAGCTGGAAAAGGGGGAAAATGAACAAGCTAACAAAGTTGGCCGTATGTATATGAGGGTAAATCTTTATTATAGATTAACCTCCGATGAACACAGCTATGATTTAAGTGTACTACCTTGTAAATTTAATAAACGGGAGCTATTCTTTTGAGACGTTGTAATATTAGGAAGCGAGACGACAGCGACAGTTTATCAACCCGATAATATATATGCTATTTTAGAAAATTACGAAAAACTATAAACCCATTAGAGTAGGTTAGGTTATTGAAATATGATTACTTTATATTGTTACCAACCACTAAATCAATCTCAATGTATTAAATTATTTATGTAGATGAGTAGTATGTAGACTCCATTGCATGCTCATCACAGAAAGAAAAATATATGTAGCTATGGGTAAGGACTCCTCATTATGGAAAGGTTTATGGACTCTGCTAGGGTATAAAAAATTCAGTGTTTTAACAGTAATTTAGAAAATGGACCTCCAATATTGTAGATACATACATGTTTGTAGATTAGCATTATACGTATGTATATGATGAGTATATGTGCGGAGAACAAAAATAGTGGATAAACATTTAATATAATCATCGTATTTGTGCAAGTAGAATTTCATGTCAGTATACCAATTGTTGTCTGTCAGGAACCCATATACCTTATAATATTGTTGTACAAGAACAAATCAAAGAAAATATATGTCCTGTTCAAATCATATATTATCAATAAGGCGTGTACCATATATAGAGTATTGACATTTAAGAGCCAATTATATAGGAAGTTATATGTATATGTATTTAAAAAATATGGAACATGAAAACGAGGAGTGTAATAGAAAGTTTACAGAACTGGAAATAAGAGCGAAAATGAAGGTGGTACATACATAAATATATTACTTATATTTACATGTATGTATATTTTTCCGGAGACGGATTCCCTCTTTGCAAACATTGTAAATAATTTATTGACCTTTGCATATATAACAAAAAATGTATAGGGATAGTACATATGGGAAAGGAAGTGTTTGGATACTTTTTGGACGTATTGACGGAAATTGGAAAAAAAATTGAGGAAGAAGCCAAGACGTATATAATATATGCTTATATATGTTAGAGAAACAATTACAATATTGTGTATAGTTCATTGTATATGCTTTATATATTGTCTATTTATTCTACCATATTGTCACTGAATACTTATGTATATGGTGTAGGATTATTATTTTGATAATGATTATCATACAGGAGAGATATATCTATATATAATTAAATACATATGCCTATGACATGTATAATTACATTGTAATGAAAATATTATAATAGAAATAATAATGGACGTATAAAGTATACTATGAATTGGAAATCTAAAACAAATCTGTGTTTTAATTATTCGCATACGGTTTTTTCTTAATGAAGTTGTAAGAGCACTGGAGCATTGTGGTCAAAATCCTTTCTAACAGCAGGTTAACTTCACGCTCATGTCGAAATTACTCATTAATCATACTATAAAGTATATGCATTATAAAGTAGCACAAAGCGCAGGTACATAAATTGAGATTTAAGTCGTACAAAGCAACTTGAGTAAATGTTTTTTAGTTTGCGGCGGGATAATGACTATAAACAGATCATCTTGGATAGACGCAATTGTTGATTGTCTGATCTTTTAAAATTCATCTTTATTCATTTTTCCTTATTAAATAGGCTTCAATTGTATTTTAACGTTCTTTCCTTGTACCAGGATCTGCAAGTACGGCGTATTTAAGATACCACCACCACCTGCATGAAAAACTACATTTTATCTGACTGGGATTACATCATTCATCCTGGCATTGCACTGATTGCCTCCTAGGTTTACCTGTACATAAAGGTTTTGTTTTTTTTGTTATATACGCGAAAGGTGAAACAACGTAAAAAGCCAATGATTTCATTATAATGGCAGTTGGGCATGCTGGTTCACTATTATTGATGATACAATGAAACAATTCTGCGCGATGTTTGTTCCTCACACCGTGCTCATGTGTGAATAATTACCATTATCTATATACTCTTGTGCACGCGGGTCGTCCCCCATGTGAAAAGACATATGATCAGTTACAATTTGTTTGGTGAGTGGTGAGGCTCGGAGGCTTCAAATATGAATGTCCTCCTGTCACAAGTTATTTATGACGTAGTTTGTCACCTGAGTGTATATTAATTATGAGTTAGTACTTGATCAAGCTATGGAGAGTATCTATGCTCTCAGTTAATGATTGCTATTTAAAACCCTTACGTAAGATCCAAACCTATGCACACTAATACAATGTGGTGCATTATTCTCGGTATATGTATATTTGTGTCCTGTTTTACAAATTTTTGAAAGCAGTTAATCTTTACTGTTGCAGCAGACTGGGCGTGGATCAGTCATAATTGAATAATACAAGGTTTCAGGCTCATCATTTAACTTCATTGCGTGTGTATCATTGTGTATAATTACTTATAGTGTAAGTACTACAATGTAGATACTTATATAGAAGCTTATAAACAAACATGCTTATACATAAAGAACCATTAGGACGAATCCGTACACTCAACCCTGTGAAGATGTTTGATAAAACGAAAAAGGCATTATTACTTCCTTTTTGCTTTATTTGAAGCCAACACAAAATGTTCACATCTGTAAGTGTAGCCTTCATATGTTCTTCAAAGTTTCTTGGTGACAAATAATCACATTATAGAAACTGATTTATGCACTACTTGGAGTCTTTGGACTTTTTATCGTTGGACTCTAGCCAAGATAATCATGCACTTTTTATACCATCTTGCACATGTTGTATTGAAAATGAAACCTACTTTAAATTATCAGCATAGATGATACTCTACCGGCAAATGATATGGACCCACGCGACGACGCTACAGAGATTGCAGACAATTTGGTGGGAAAACACTGGAAGTCATAATCTCTGGTATGTTGACACTACTATATTTGTAGTGTACTATACCATGTAGATACTTACATATAAGTATAGGTATACCCCTTTTCAGATTACACATCATCACGCTTCAAACATATTAGAGGAAGGGAAATGCAGTTTACTTTGATTATTGAAAGTCAGGCAACGAAATAGATTTTCTTAATTAGCGTCATTAGTATATGTTTAGATTTGGAAAGCAGGTTATGTTCTTCAACATGCAGTCAGTCCCGTGATTGCCCTATCGAGATCTCTGATTACCTTGCCATCAAGCGACTTCTACGTTATACAGCTACTGTCTACGTTTTAAGTTGACTTCAGATAAAACATCAACATTTTATGATCATTCCTGCCAGGTTCTAAGCATTCCTACCTTATTTTGATTTTGGTCCAGTTGACAGTTAAAAACCAAACGCAAGACGTATCTGTTTTTACTATAACAGCATCGACAAAGTCAATTCCGAATCATGTGACTTCCGTACATACTTCAACAACTGCAAGCTCTAAAGCACGACTCTTCATATGAAGCAGTTTTTTCTACGATTTTCGCTCTTTGACGTAAATTAGGCATTGTGTTTCCTGATTAAAGGGCATCACTTAAAAGCTGAAATCAATTGGTTGTAAAATTAAGGAGGAAAACTTTAAAGCGTATATAATGTAGTTGGATGAAAGCGAAAGCCAGAAAAGTTGTTCATTGTGGAGAAACTTTTTAGCGGAGGAAGCGGAAGGTAAAGGGTGTATACGTCACTCTTTGAATTTGTCTTTTTAGGAAGAAATTAGTCAACCAAGTAAGTAGTTCATCAATTACATTACAAGGGTCCATTATCGTCAAAGTAAAAGCAAGTGCCGCATTGCAAGCGACATAGTATTGACTCGTTGAGTCTTTGATTGGAGAAGTACATACATCAAAGGAGCGCTTAAGAGTATACTTAACGTAAGTTTAATACAAGACCATGGACTCATGAAAATGTATTTATTAAGGGCAACTGCAACTACTGCTAATGAAAATAGGTTTATTCCTTATTACAAACTTAACAAGGAAATTCACGGGAGATCGAATTAAAATGATTAAAATTGGTTGTTTTTTCCATAAACACAGAGAGAAAGTCCCTGAGCTACTAATTAGCATGACATAATTCTAACAAGTAGGATGTTTTATGTACATTGCAGGCGTATCTGTATTTGATTCGTCAGGCGATGTGGAAACCTTTAAGCCGTGTGATGTAGATAGTGTACGTTTGCATAGAATGAGAATCACACCTGGGAGACAGCGTAAAGATATATTAGATTAAAAAGAGAAGCGAAAAAGGACAATGATGGTGATTGTTCATAAATTATGCAAATGAGCCGTACGTGTAAGAAATTATACAAATTTTATAGAGCACAACAGAAATGGACGACTTTGATTTTTTTTTGCACCGTTAAGCTATCAATTCCTTGTAAACCACATATATAGAAAAATATGAGTAAATGCAATGGTGAAAACCCCTGTTTATTCTCTGTGTATTTACATTTTCAACGGAAAATATTCCTTTTCAAGCATATTCTTTCTTTGTAAAGCAAAACCAGGTACAGCAATACTAGTCAAAATTTGCAACTTCACAATGAGCTGCATCATAGTGGTGTATCGTATTGAATTTCATACAAGGTGTTAGTCAGTCACAAAAGGACGTGACATGAAATTACTACTGCATTAAAAGAAACTTAAGTGCGCAAGTTTCACACTCCAAAACTATTTACCTTAAGACTTGCTACCAGATTTTAACCTTACATGGGTAGT
Source organism: Lipothrix lubbocki (assembly GCA_034696945.1). Classification (NCBI taxonomy): domain Eukaryota; kingdom Metazoa; phylum Arthropoda; class Collembola; order Symphypleona; family Sminthuridae; genus Lipothrix; species Lipothrix lubbocki. The sequence goes on along the minus strand of JAQGAK010001219.1, from coordinate 14,875 downwards.
CTAATACAGTCTGTTCCTTGAGGATTGCAATGCGTGATGAGGTTCTCACAATTACAGGTTTTTGCAAAAGTGAGTGAATTACCTATGTATACCTTATTTTTATTATAACAGTAAAGGGCTCCGTCTTGACGATAATTTCGAAGCACACAAGTATCAGGCTTGCTTGTACTAACAGTGTGCAAATAAGTTCAAATATTTACATACGCGTTGGGAATCTATCTATGTAAGTCAACAGTGTCTGGGATATAACACTACGTATGTCCTATTTATAAGATACTTGCAATCCTTTTTACACTGCAATTGCCACATCTTTTGCCAAGAATTTCGTGACATTGACACGGTTTTCTTATGTACAACCTAGAGCAATTTGTCTGAGACTTGGTACTCAACAAGCTGGTATCCCTCAAACGTAAAAGCATATGCAGTTTATGAAAATTGCTCGGCAAAAATTACATCAAAAAGTCGTTTAGTAAAGAATCAATGATAACCCTTGAGTTCAGATTGACCCCAGCACAACTCCCTTCACAAATCTAGTTTGTACAGCACGGTGGAGATATATTATACTCATGTTATGAGAACCGTTTGCAATGCTTAATAGTCCTGACATACATATATCTATGCTTATGCGTGTACATAGAGATGTAGAAATGGAGTTTACTCACAAATGTGCGATATCATATTCTGCGAGTATGGATTCCATTCAGATGGCATTTGTGGAATATGGCATTCGGTAATCCTTTTGCGCTTTAACAATTTGCCAAAAGCAAGAGAAGAAATAGCATGAGTAATAACCAATGAAATATTGGGTATTCAAATCATATGCAGGAGCGAAGCAAACATGGGCAAACTATGATAAATAGACAAGGTTACCATTTTCTCTTGATTGCTTCCATTATGTTGTGCGAAGTTGCGTAAATTAAACACGTTCCTCATCTCCCCTCTAAAGTTGTTATTTACCTTCTGTTTGCAATCCCTTGATTTTTCAACAAAGCAAGCATAGTCAAAAGTAAACGTGCTCAGTTTTGGAAGCAACGTGTGCAGTATTACTGAATGCAATTTTATTCGCGAAAATTATCGTCATCATTGTACAGTTTCTTTATGCATTGTAGATACTTATGAACCCATTCGCAATAATTATATCAACAGCTACATTTGAATGTACAAGCAATTAAGTGCTGCGAATATGTTTTCGTCTCCACAACACTTAAATAACATTAATATACTATAGACCAGCAATTACAATTAATACAAAATAGTTGAAGTTATGGAAGGTACATGTAATAATAGTTTGTAAACTAAAACTAACTAAGCATATGACACAATTATTATGTGAATTTTCAAAACAACACCGATATCATCGTTCTGAAGAAACTTGAAGCTACGTCAGAAGTCATATATTATTATGCCCTTGTTAATCCTACTTGTAAACATTTATTTAACTTCAATTTACTTCGACTTTACATCGGCCGTTAAAATTATTTTTAGCACATTGATGTTATGTATCCGAGCATAATTAGTGAACATGGGTTCAAGATAACCTATACATACGTTTACACACTTATAAATTCGCATAAAAGCCATATGCTCAAAGTAGAAAGCAAGGTTCAGCATTTCTGTACTCGCCGCAGACCCCAATGAAAGCTGTAGAAGATATTAAAAATGAAGATTAAATCGAGTACGATAATTGCGCAACCTACTGTGGCTTAAGGAAGCGCTTTGTGTAGATCAATCCGCCACTCACATAATTTGCACATATCGCAGTACCTCACTGCAGAACGATAGCCGTTACAAAGTTTTTGATAGCGCGACAGATTTTTAATGGAATAATAATAATAGTAATTACAATGCACAATTCTTATTTTATCAGGATAGTTGGAACGTTGGAAGGGACATGTACTGCATGCAGTTAATTTTGCAACAGTCATTCTGCATCTCGCCTCTCGTGTTAGCATAGCAACACGTTGTATTCATGCTAAAATTGTTGTAGGTCATGTGAAATCATTGGACTCACTTCCGCCTCCTCACCTTAACAAGCTAAAATGTTACGGAAGTGATGTAGACGTATAGAAAGGAGAGCTCATATATAGATACAGCGTGCAAATATGAAGCTGTACTTTAATCAAGCGTTTTCGTGTAAGTGTGTGTATGTGTGGGGGGAAATAAAGGATGCTAACATTGTTGTCAACATTCCAAATGTCGATTACTACAAGCACGGTAAACATCGGAGGAAGTCATGTACTAATTTTCTAGTGATTTTTCGAAACTTGAGTAATTACTTAACCAGACAATATCAGTGAGCTTACAACACTTTGTAGTATGTATGTTACATATGCAATCATTAATAACAAATTTAGCCCTTGGTGTGGCAATTCATGTTTTCCTGAGTTATTTTCATCCATAAGAAATCTACTACTTCGTAAGTACATGTATCTACTTTGTTGCATGCACATCTGAAGCTATCACTTGTTAAAATCCTTTCAACGTTAAAAACAAGCTATGTTAACAAATGAATATTTGTATAATATTTACAATGCAAACAGAAGAGCCGACTATTTATGTCCCTTTCATCTTGAGAAAGAAGATGCGGAAATGATCTTAATCGATGCATTGTGGCAATAGAGACGCCTGCAATAATAGAATCAGCAAATTACAAACGTTTACAGATCTAAGTATTTGCTCCTTCATCATTGACTTGTTTAGCAAGCTACCCTAACATGTGCTTGAAAGCTGCAGAAGTTGCAACTAATCTATGTACTCTGTATCGGCATAAACTCTATCCATATCCATGTATGTATTTCATGTACAATTGACGTGAGTACATATGATGATGAATTTTTATTAATCTCGGTCATGTAATGCATACACTATACATATCGTATGTGCCATGTGCCATGTTTATTTGATGGTTTAGGCATGTGAAGATGTTAAAACATGAAGCTTTTAAACGAATCTGCAATATTTCTTATATATTATTCTTATTCTCTGCAAGTATATTAAATGTGTACCCTGACACAAACAACATGTTTGCATTTACACCCATCCCTCTTATTAACGTATAGATACTTGCGTGAATAAGGCAAGGCGTGCTCATTCGATGCTCACATCAGTTAGAAGGGCAATTATAAATGAAAGGTTGATTGTTCATCAAGAACCTTTTTTAAAAATCTTGTGGGTAAGGTAATTATGTGAAGTGTAATCTAATTTTTTGCATCTATATAAATGTTACGTGCTTACATACTCCACACGTGCAATGACTCATCAAAAATACATTTTAATACAGGTGTGAGAATAATACATTATATAGGAATATGCTCTTTTATTTGGAGTTTCCTCGTATTTCCATCTAAAAGTATCGATTCAATCTTATACCACATCCATGATATTTTCTTTGTAACACACTCCCATGCAGAGAGATGAAATGGCAGGCAAATTCATTTCAGTCATCATCACTGTATACAAGTTTGATACAAACAACCTGGAAAAACAAAATATCTACGCAGGGGTTGAGCTTATTACTTCAACTCGAAAGCACATTTGCGCGGAAGGCCAGGCCTAAGGATGAAAATAATATTTTATCACATCAACCAGCATTTGTACTTCTTCAGTAGATGCATACTTACAAGTTACATGAGGACAAAAAATATTGAATAACAGTGTCAACTGCTCGATAAACCACAAATATTGACTTCATAAATGAGAGGTCGTACAAGTTAATTAATTTACGAGAGAATTGATTTTGTTATACCATATCTTCTTCCCACTCCTTCCCACATTTGTAAAATAAGCCTGGTCCATATACATAATTACTTTTGTTTGCAAGCAAACGTTTTCATTTTGTTCATCGATCCCAGTGAGATTCCAGTAATTAAAGCTCTCCTTGGTTACCGTGTTATTCAATACCAAGGCTTATTTCATTTAGTAGTACACAATACAAGCAATTTGTTTGCTGCCTTGATCACATCTGCTAGTAGCTCTTTCCATCTCCTTCTCTTTTGTGACTCAAGGTTCATTGGGACTGAATTTTATCATTCAAACCAGCTACGTATTAACAGTCAGCCCTGCTGTAGTATGTATTTATAAGTAAGTGAATATCTAGATGTGCACGTTGAACGAGCTAGGTGATCGAGCACGGGAGATTCATTAATTCAGCTCTTTAGGCGCCTATATAATACTTTGCCTGTTTAGCATGTTTAGGTCCGTGTTGATGCTGAAGAGATATGAAGATTGATGCATGAATCAAGGATATGAATTCGGCAAAATCATACCCATCAGGGTGGTCTATGAAATTGTAATTTACTTCCAACATTAACATCATTTTGAGGGTTGCAATATGAAAATATCGCGAGTTCATCGATTTATTCAAAACTACCAAACATACATATGCACATGTCATAGTTTACTCTGCTTGTGGATTACATTAGCTCCATCAAATATCTCTGGATTTTCGGGTAGTTGATAGTACATCATAAATGAATATATGGTCATTTGAAAGGATGTCAGCAATCGGGTAACTTAAATTTTAACTTTTTCACCTTTCACCCCAGCGACAGCTAAAATGAATTATACTGTATACACAATTCAGCTTGCTGTATACGTGTGGGTGGATAAATGTTTTCAACTATTTTCCAATTTGCTGGTATATGTATGTATGTGTATTTACTGGACGCTGTATTTGTATTTACCAGCAGAAGGAAAGTCACCAGCTTAATTTCAGTATGCAAATAATCTCAACCCCTTGTAATCAAAATATCCAAGTGCCAAAACTGATTTCCTCATTTTTTGCTTCCATTGTATGAATTTCGCTTATTCAGGGATCTATAAGGTGTTGATGTCATATTAAGTCATGATAGCAAATAGTACTACAGGATGACCTTGTCTGAGAGCAAAAAATTATGTAATGTGGTTTTTTTAAATTATTACTACCACTTCCTTGGATCATTAAATAATATAAAGCCAACCTCATAATGTAACATGTAACACCCATGGTTCGCCCAACAATAGGTTAAACCCTTATTTTACATTTCAGGTTTACATACTGGGAACTTTGGCTTATTTTTGAGTAAATGTATGCTTTCAACGTTGTCCAATTAAAAATGAGAACGAGAACTTTCAATCCAAGATGCAGTCGAACTTAAGCTTGCTTATGTTGTTTTCCTATGTATACTTACACATCTGCTATCATTACCGAATGTTACAAGCATTCGGAATTTTGGTCATTCACAGAAATCCCCTGAACATTTGAGACTCCTGCTATTGACTTTTAAGGACATAAGTATGCACATAGGTAACAAAATTGACTTGTGAATTCTCACTGGCTAAACCGTATAAATATGACGCCAACAACTTCTGAAATGACCACAAAACGTACTTGAAAACCTTCAAATTGTGTTTGTCGGAAATGGTGACTATATAAGGGAAAATCCGTCGGATCCCATTCTTTAACTCTGTTCCGCCAGTAGTAGGAATCATCAATGGAAATTACTAAACTAATAATTGAGATCATCCTTAATAACCTCACTTTTAACACCAGAATTGGTTAAAACATTCAAAGTAAATAGGGTCAACTAAAATATTTTCAGGACGCGCATATATATACATTCCACAATAAAGGCTTAGTGTGGTATAACAGTATATAGGAGCAAGGGAAATATTCTCAAATGGAAAGCCACTAGATTTGTCCAGACCACCGTTTTTGCTACGGACAATGCAATTGACTACAATGCCATTTTCTCTTTTTACATACCTACGTGAATACGTCTATGTTCGATCATTACGTTGACTAAGAAATTTATAGTATCCATACATTGTGCTGCAAACACGTTTAGAAAATATAATATTCAGTTTATAAATAAAGTATATTAAAAAAATAAAAAATATTTACAGAACCTCTCCGACTTGTTATATTTACAACTTTAGTAGTTTACTATAAGTATCCTGCAGAAATCATGTCCATGCAAGTAGCATCTGCTGCAGACATCTTCATAATAGACCAGTCATCAAATGACACTGACTCAATGCATTGTGCACTGGAATACCATGGTGGAGGGTTTGCATGATTTGCTAGTTGCAATAAGCCTGAGTATTATTTTTATTATTGAAGAAGAGATACAGCCTATCCTGATCGACGCATAGTTTGAGAGTCGTCAAAAGCAAGGTTTTATATGCTCGGATCGATACAGCTTGGACGGACGGAATGAACATCTTGTCTGAAAGTATGCTGACTCGATTTTAAATTCCAAATTGCCTTTTACATACGTAAGTGCAGCACGGTGATGGTCATCGAAGAACCCGACGACGGACCCAAGGGCAAGGAGCAACAGTAATAACTGCTGCATGCTTGTAGCTTTGGGCTGCTTTTGGTGGTTACGGTGGAATCGACTAGTCGTTTCACTTCGGGAAATCGAAGTTCAAGCGTCATGAATGCTTTACGAAACTCCTTTAGTCGGCCAGCGGTAATAAGTGATGTTATGAAGTTACACAAGGTATAAAAATTGTTTCTGGTTGGAAGCAACCAACTTGAAGAGCTGTAATATAAAGTCTGTAGATATGTATATTTTAATCTGCCCTATGCTGTTGCTAGGAGATTTCTAGAATATTGATATTTTTATCTTCAGCAAACAATTTATGACAACCTTCCATTGAAGTTCGTCCTCGTCCTCAAAAACGGTCGTCGGGGTGAAGCGACTAAGCAATTCCTTTCTCAGAAGCAAGATGAGGCTAATGCTGGACGGCGGATTCATGATCGTCTTGTGCAATAGGCAGATGTCTTAACAATATGTCGTAAGCTCAGTTTTTCAAGTACTTACCTATATACTTATGTACAACACGCGAATTGAAAGAAGCCCTTTGACAAAAGGCTTCTGTGTCGGCAGGTATGCAGGGAATATTATTCGTTTATCCGTCTTCGGTATCTCACGAGCGGTGAGTGGTAACTTATAAGGAAGCTTTAAGAGCTTTTCTGTTATCTTAAAAAATGCTCCAAAGAGAAATTCATCTGACAAGACAAGGATAAATTGTGGCAACGCGTATATCACAAAGAGGATTACTAACAACAAGTTTGCTCGACCGTATACACCTTGTAGCATTGTAAATTGCAAACCTTGTGTAGTGTGGTAACCCACCATTCTAATAACTTTCTTATAGGGTATAATAAATGAAACATTTCAAACGCATTCCGACAGTTTGTGAAACCAGTCAAGATGATTAACATTTGCGGAACGCATATAATGCATGAAGCAACTAATTAAATAAATTAAGCTCACGAATACTTTAATACTGAAATTATGCGGACCAATGGGACAAGGGATGCAACTTGCATGTTCATCGCACTTAGCACAAACCCCAAAGTCACTGACTATACAAATATTATCCAGTAATAATGAACAGTAGATAAACCAATATTAAAGTTTCAAAGTCCTAAATATAATTATATGGCGTAACTATTATATTAGGTAGAGTGGCTATATAGCCTTAAGCTTTATTGCATTGTAAAATAGTATATGTATATATACAATATTGGTATCCAGCATATCAAAGCGGTGACGATATGAATTTAAGTATACAGCACGCGTGCAAAATTGAGCCGACTAGACAGTGAGACTACGATTTGCTTGTCCAAGGTCGATCAGTAAAAAAGAATAAAAGAGGAACAGGAACACGGAAGTATATCTTCAGACAGATATTAAGCATATATGTATAGATGGAAATAAAATACTGAACCAACATGATCTCTTGTTACTCTTTACATCCTACAAATGTTTCACTAATAATGGCGTGAATAAATATCTAAGTTCCCTTGTTAGTGTTGCTTAATCTAATATATATAGTAAATGTATTGGATAAATATTGGGTTGAATGCAGGAAATGCAAATAAATAGTGTTTTTTCAAATATAGTTGATGTTGCTTCGCCGGTTATCATCAGAAATAAAAGGCGTGGAATAGGATACATTGAGGCTAATTTTTATTCTCGCTGGCTCCTTCTAGGGTATGATTAACAAAGAGAGAGAGTTTCAATAATAAAAGCAAACGCACTTTATAGCAACAAAATGGCTTTATATTTTTGGCTAAATAAAATTTTAAGTGAGCGTCCTATATAATGCTCTCGAAAAAATGTGCAGCATGGATTTATTTTTATTATTCTCAATTATAAGCCGAACAGCAAATGCTTTCAGCAAATATGGTCATTTTAAGTGTGCTTGTTGGATTATTATCTGTACTTAAATGACATCCGCGTAGATGCTTTAACTTGTAACAGGTTACTACTCCATAAGCTTTGGTTATTATATGTTGATGATACTTTTTCGCTTTGAATCAAAAGCGCTTGTGATTTTATTGAGGCAACCTGAGTTACCACAGGGACTCCCCGGAGTGTTAACTTTTCAAGTATTGGCTAATTAATAGTATCTTGACCTTGTTTGTTTTCTTTTATCTCATTTGTATATGTGATTGCGTACTTACTGGAATTAAGCTCACATGGGCTAATGTATGCATAAATAAAATCAGTGCATATAGCAATGCGTACTTACAGTAGTTTGATAACAAAGTTGGAAAGAATACATAAACAAATAAATCGGATGATCATTTAACATAATGGAGGACACATAAGTATACTAAATAGAAACTCAAAGAAAAGTTGAATCTAGTAAATATGCTTTTCTACTTTGAACTTATACGAAAAGTTCACTGTAGAGATCAATAATAATTAAGCATATGATAAAACGCAAACAGATGGAGTACACCCTCATGCCAATTGGGGAAATGAGAGAAAGAAAACGAGATAGTAATAAAAAAGTAGAGCCAATGTCAAAAGTCAGATCACTGACAACATCAGAGTTTCAGTTGGGGATATCCAGAATACTATTTGTTGGTTTAGCTATATGTATAGGCAATGGCAAACATCACTCACTCATTTGTAATTTATTAGCGATGGAAATCTGCAGCTTCTAATCAATAGTAATATCATATTACTACTCATAGTTATGTTTACGTAGCTAAAGTTCAAAAGACTGAGTCGTGATTTGTGTACATAGTGCTCAGAGAAATGATTAGGGGAAATATTTGTGTATCTAATAGAAACACAGCAACAGCAACACACAGTAGGGCACGTATGCAATCTTGATTCCCCTTTGGACCTTTTTGTGCGCAAGTTGTATCAATTAAAATAGATGATGGTGACGGTTGAGCAGCTGTAATATGAAAATGAAGCAAGCAAATAAATGGGAATATTTCAAGCCGGCAGCCATTATTGACGGTGAGTATACACTTTAATAATAATAGGTGAAAAGTTGTCCACGATATGAGCACGAATGATCGCAACTTTAATTTGCGCCCATAGTCAGAGTATCATGAATGATGTTCTATAGTAAGGGAGTACTGCACCATTCCAATGCTCCTCGTCAAACAGGATTCTTATTATTGCACATTCAAGAACAAGATCTTCATCAAATGATGGATCGCAGATTTAAGTTATGGCTCACCCAGCTGTTTTTGTGGCTTCCTTATAACCAAGTCGATGGACCAGTAATAAGCATTGTGTCAACTCGAAACTTCACACCTATTAAACTGAAACCAGCAAGGCTTATCTGTTTTTGCAGACTAACAACTACTAAATATACAGATGAGGGGCTACATGAGAACCAAGCCATATAAGAGAAAACGCTCAACCACTCCAAAACATCCATCAACCAATAGACCCCGTCTTAATAAATTGGATTTTGATGCTTACTAATAAGGAAAGATGGATTTATAATAATATTAATAATACTAAAATTCTTTGCCCTTTTTATTCCATTCACAAAACAAATCAGACGTTATTGGGTAACTATAATAAATTTTTTACACCACCTATTCTGGACGTTAAAAATCAGTTGACATAATTGGTTTACTCTGCTTGTTAGAAAACCTCATTCAGAAAGATATACATATAGAGAGAGAGAGAGAAAGAGAGGAGTGATATAGGATTTACATAGATTTCATCTTCAGTGAGGATAAACTTAAGTAGATAAATAACTTCTAAATGAACAAGATACATCCGTTCAACCATGGAACTCCTCTGACTATCGAGGGGTAAGTATTACAACTAATACAAAGTATTAGCAATCTCCTTTCGATAGACGCACACATGTTATATAAAATAGCTAAAACACATGTATTTACCTGATCAACCCTGAAAGTGAAATAACTACCTTCTAAAATAAATGTTGGCACGATAATTGCACAAACAAAAATATATACCGAATAAATAGACTGATTAAAAACAGGAAACATGCTAATCGTTCCAAGAATAATTTAGGTTGCAAGTAAACATTTTCTGCAAAGGTACATTTTTTGTGATTAGCAATACAGCTGATCACAAGACTGAAGATACAGAGTGAATAGTTTAGAAGAGGATTGCTGATAGGCATAACCACACCGTCACACAAAAACTAATAATTTAAACTCCCACTTGTATACTTAAAATCTACAAAAACATTCACAATATGTAATCAAAGTTGAAAGTATATTCACAAAATGTCTATGATTTGTGTTCTCAACTCATTTCACTGGGCCATTCCTTACTGAACTTAATTACATGACGCCTCACTATGTTAAAACCCCTTGACACGAAAAATACAATCGTGTCTTTCCGATATTTATTAATAAGTAAGCACATTTGCCATCATAATAATCCATCAAGTATGCAGCTCAATTGAAGTCATGGTGTCCGATGAGTAAATCACACTATGGTATTTATTTTTTATGGAATTCATCCAAACAGAGAGTACAACTCCATGATCCTTCAGGTGGAGCATCCAGAGGTGGGGCAAGACAGTACATATGATAGCCACGGTCGCAATCGTCACAGAAAAGCAACTGGTCCTACAAAAGTTCCATAAATAGACATACATGGATTAAAAACAGTAATAAAATATCCAGTACTTCAACCAAACGTAGTCATCTTCAACATACTTTACGCAAAATTTCCAGATTCAAATCTTTTTTAATGCTATTTACAAATAACAATGAATAGAACCAGCTACGTTTCTAGTTTCTACATATATCAAATCAAATGATAGGATAACATTAAAACTTACGTCATTGTCAGACGTGCCACAAATAGAGCAACATTTGCATTCAATGCACTGCCAACGATATTTCTTCACCGAGATGATCATATTGGCTGTAAACTGCAGGCAGGTTGGATGGCCTAAATCAAACAATGATACTTATGTATATTCATGCAAATAACAACTAAATACTAATCACATAATGTCTGTTTTCTCTATATCATTTTTTGCGGAAATCATGGTAGACAAGTAAAGTTCTATGTCAATCATCACAATTAGGCTCGATATTTCCCAAGCACATTTTTGTAGATATTGTACCATTATCTTGATTTTTCGTCGGACACATTCTACTACTCGATTTAAACGCGCTCGCAAATACAGATAAACAAATAAAATTATTTGGAAAGAACATGCATCATCAATATTTGGAACTACGAAGCTACATATCAGTATCTAAATTTTCCTTAAGGGTCACTAATGTGTAAATATCTAGATTTACAGTATTTCATGGTCCTTGAGCCTTGAAGTCTATTTAAATGTTCTTATCCCAAGTATTATTCTAGCTGCCTAGCATGAATTACATATCTTTTTCATTCTTTCATGATTGATTCTAGGATGTTCGATGATCTAAGTTTACATAACGCTCTCTAATGTATTACGTTTTGGAACTCGACATGCTCATTAGCACATAAAAGATTATGAACTGGGAGAATATCAAGGATTATCGAAGAACCTGTGGAATGTCAACGTAATATCTTTATTGCATGCGTAAAAGACAACGATATTGAAAATCCAAAACGCAGTACTGGTGATATGAGATAATTCTTTTAAAATTCTAATTAAAAGCTTAAAGTTATGCGTTAGGTAATTCGTCTTGACTTTAGGTAGATATTGCAAGTTGGGTGTAAAGCAAACAGAATTAACAGCGCCGAGTCTCATTATGTCCCCAAATACAGATATAAGGCAAAATAATATTCACGTTTTTCGTATAGTTTCCAGATTGTTTTCATTTCCACACACACTTATAAGGAATGTACGAGACATACATTTATTAAATGAGACTGACCTAAACATGATTTTTATTGCTGTTGCACTCAATAGCGATTAATAACACCACATAAAAAACCTAATTTTATGATTCATTCTATAAAGAGATGTCGATGATACAAATATCTACACGTGTGGCAGCAAGTTATCTAATAACTTACCCACGCGCATTCAGGGCTCATTGCATCATGTTTACGGGATAATAGTGTGCAGAATCCAGTTTTACTATTACGCCATTACTACGAGTTGTTGCTTGTCACACTTTAATAGCAAATGCTACCAATACATTATTCGCGATATCTACATGTTTACACACGTAGGTTTAGTAAGTATAGTCAACTTCAAAGAGCAGGGGGCTGTTTGAGCATCTAAATTCGAAGGTCGAATTCCGACTACAACTATAGAAAACTTTCTAATAAAATTAAAATTATTATATTGTAGAACCTCCGAATACCTGCATTATCCCTTAGAACAGAAAGCTACATTCTGATTCCAGAAAGTTTTTTTTGTTATCTTTGGTGGAGTTCCTAACAGGAAACAATATGCTCCGTGAATGCATACACCAGGCATATTCTAATTTGGCAATAACAGTGACTTGGATGGTCATGATTGTGCTCTGAAGAACGAGATTAAACTGTCTTCGGAAGTTTCGCAGAATAAAAGAGTTAATTAGACTATCCACTTTACCTTTTAAAAAGGAATACATGAGTAACATTAATTTAGTGTGGACAGGCCTTTACGTAGAGCCATTTAGAAACTAAAATTCCTTCACAGGTCACATGATATGCACTATGAGAAGTAAAATTGATAAAGACAAAAATTAATATTATTACCAGAACGCCCACAATCAGAACAAGACACGAGCTCCTCAGGACCACCAGATTTTTTATTCTCAGCTGCATCTCCAAGACAGAAGTCACAGTAAGTTGAAGGCTGAACTCTAGGTTTTGAATCATCAGTACCTTTCTTATTTCCAATTTCCCGTTGAAGCTCATCCACAGTTGGCGGTATTACCGTTCTAGCCATGAATGTGCTTGGAGCAGGTTGAGGAGACCCATTTCCTGGATGGTTTGGAAGTTGCTGTTGATTACCACCCGACATAAGATGTGGCGGGGGTTGTTGTTGAGGAATCAAATGTGGTGGGGGTGGATGATGCATCATTGGTGGTGGCATCATTGACCCAGAAGGTGATGGAGGAGCGCCAGGACCTCCGAGGGGACCACCACCTGCCATGTGCAAATGATGAGGCGGTGGAGGCGCCTGGGGTTGCAATGTCGGCGGCTGCAGCTGCATAGGTCCAAGCTGCTGTTGAGGATGTAGTACTGGTGGGGGAAGAGAGGGAACTCCTGCTCCACGACTGTGTCTTCGTCCTAAAATTTGAATTCAATCCAAAGAAAAAGGACTACATTAACACAAGCATTTACAATAAATACTGATAAAAAAGAGTGAGAATAAAATTTTAAAAAAGAGAGAAAGAGATGGGAAAACGACATTAACTAAGGGCAAAAATGTTCTAAGGCAGAAATGAAAAGGGTATTCCACGAACAATTTGGACTAACCTTCCCTCAAACAGGAGAAATTCAGATTTCGATCACAGAACAAAACGGAAATGCATGGGATGTTGCAATCATTCGGGAATCAATCATTTCAAAGGCTTGAGTCCGAAGGAGTCCAAACTGCCAGTGGAACTTGATGCTGCATCAAGTTTTGTGAAAGACAAGCCAACAAGCCACCACCAAAAGTACATCCTAACATTTACTGATCTTTTTTTGATTTCATTATGTAAATGTCCATTTAATGTCTCCAATTTATTTTCGAAAAAGGGCGATAAAGTGTCCAGATATTTTCAGAAACTCCAAAAACACTTTTTTGTTTAATTCCCCAGAAAGCATTCATATGATTTTTATGTAATAAGCCCAAATCAATTTTTGACGAAAATCCTTTCCAAATTTCTTCCATTAATCTTATTATTTCAACATTCTGGTTTTATCGAAATACACAACATGAATAAACGTAGTTGTGAATGCAATTAAAACTAATAACATAAGATTCGTAAGTTGATAATAATATTTGAGTAACATATTCAATTCATGTAGCATGTACAAACGTAACAACATTTATAGGCAATATGATTTCCTATCCTGGCCAAAGCTACATCCTTCCTAAACAGTCTTTTGTAAGTCACAATTGTGATTATTACAATTCACTTGTTGAAAAGTAAGTAATTATTTATTCGAATTCATTGCGCGGTATGACTAATAAAAATGAGCTTTGCATCAGTATGAAATGCCTCTCATACCCGCTGTCAAAAACGCTTACTACTAGTATATAGATATATACCATTCAAGGCAGCGAATACTAAAACCTGATCTAACATTCGTTGTCGTTTTGCGATTAAAGTTATTACAGATTACGTCTCATTAAATCCTAATTATATAACAATTAATATTTCTGAATAAACGGTACTATTGGAGTAAAGTGCGTAGTATCTAGCTTTTAGCTTAAAGGAACACAATTCTTTAAATTTAAACTTCCTCCAAAATTACTTAGCACGGTTAATTCAGTCAAAACCAATCATTCGATCGAACTAACATTTGCAAATGATGTAGTCACATTATACCACATAGTATCGACATCGACTAAGTATTTAAACAATAAATGTGTATTTGGATGTACATATTGCTAATATGTTGTGGGATGTTTGTAATAAAAGAGAACTGTTTGATGTCTTGAAGCCAACTGCTTCGTTTATTCATGATTGTGCCTTTTATACAAATTGGGA
>JAQGAK010001218.1:0-37684 GCA_034696945.1 Lipothrix lubbocki | reverse complement strand
GAATTGTAAAAATAGTCAAGTTCGGGTCAAGTTCAAGTCCGGTTCGTCGTTTGAACCGAACTTGAGAACAGCTCTGCGTGGGACTACAAAACTGATGGTAGGACTAGGTATTAAAAGTATATTCAGACAGGCTGACACGAGGGAGAAGAACTAGGAGAGGGAGTAAAGTCTGACAATAATATCCATAACAATATACATGGGTATGTACGTCAGTTAAGCCAAAGGCTAAGGAAACAAGAGAACAGCTTCATGCCTTTCGTTATTCTATTTCCCCATTCTGTTCATATATATTCTACATGCTTACGTAATTGAGCCATCAAGATGAGCAAGCCACTTTTAATGGTTTTAGCTTTTGCTTTTGATCCTGTTTTCATGATTTTTCTCTTGTGCTGGGAATTGTGTCAGTATTCTCAAGACCAATCGTGTTGTTAGATGTTTTCACGTAGTATATCTGTATTCCTATCGTTACTGCTCGCTGCTTCGCTTTTCTTCTTTGCTCTCTCTCTCTCTCTCTCCTCTCTCTCTCTCTCTCTCTTTGTCAATTCTTGCTACTACTAAACATACATACTTGATCTCCTGCAAGACGCTGGCAACACTTTCATGCACAATTTACTTCAGCGTCTACTTTTACACTAGGAAGTCATACACACACTGGCAAATCTTTATTGTAACGTGACACGTGACTTTTAGCCTTTGAAGGATTACAAGGAGAAAGCTCTGGCATTTACTGGTGTCGAGGAAAAGTGGGATATTAATAAAAAAAACTCTTCACTTGTTTTTCTTGCACGTATTAATATAGTGGTCAATTTTATTTTTAATAACTGTGTTCTAAAGTTTACACAATACATGAAAATGTTGAGAGATGTTGGTTTAAGTTGTAGGATTAGATTTGCATTCCGGAAATTATTTTGCAAAGTTGCAAATTTTTGTATTACTGATGGGTTATCGAAAGCATCCAGTATTAGCAAACCAAATACCGGAGATAGCAACCCATGCAATAAAACTTTTCGTCTGGCGTATTGATGTAAAAATTGTGCACATGTATGTTGTTCTGGAATACTGTAAAAATGTTTATGATTTTTTATCCTAAGGCTAAAAGGATTCAAGTTTTTGATTTTTAGTGTTAAAGCAGAATGATTTAAATCTGAAAGAATTACACATACCGAATAAAAACTCTATAAAGTAGGCATATAAACTAGAAACGTAGCATGTATACAAGCTGATATAAGTAAAACCTTGGTATTCATCATAGTACATAGTCCATAATGTAACAGTCGTACCAAAGTGTCCGAATGCAGTGCATGAAAAATAGCCCAGATTCCAGTATTTTTTGTTGAACATCTCCGAGGTAGCAGGTTTTTATTCCCTTATGCCTACCTCCCCTTCAACATTCTTTCCAATCACGTCCCGAAATCGGATCATGGACTGGATTAAGGCCTGCTCGTCTTGGGATTTTTCTTTTAGTCCAACCAGTCACTATATGGTCTATTATCCAATGTTGCTTTAATATAATGTTACTTTTCGCCCGGATTATTTTTACGATGTAACTTTTAACACTTTCAAATGTGATTTCTTCCTTTTCCGTAAGTTTGACATTTCATTGTATTTTTGCTCCAGCGGCTTCCTCTTCTCCTATCCTTATGCTTCATACTGACACTAGAACAACTCTATAAAAACGAGATTTATACGGGATTTTGGCCCGAGTCCCAAACTCTAATGAAGATTGGCAGGATTTTCATTTTTCTGGGGTCCGAATTTATATCACACTTCCTTACAGCTTGTAGATTGTATGTGTGAGCATTCATATACTACAACAAGGGACACCCATAACAGCTTGTTTACTTCACAAAAGTGCATGTAATTACACCATGCTTACCAAAGTAGTGTATCTACCTATGTAGGTAAGCATGAATGTTAAAATGGAACTGTTGGGGTAACCTACGACGTATGTAACCCACGTAAAAAGGCTATAGTTTTTACTTCGTGTTTGTACTGACGTAAATACTTACATATGCGGGGAACATGTGTAAACCCAAAAAGCCAACAACTTGAGTTTCTGACAACTAAAAAATTGAAGCCCATGAACTTTCTCTCATCATGTGGTAATATTATATACAATTACCAACAGGAGAAATAAGAAAAGGGAGCAAATTAAAGGGAAAAGTTTGCTTTCGCCCTGCACGCGTACACAAATTGATTTAAAAGTGCTGAATTGCCTCCATATACCTATATGAGCAAGTTTTTTAGTCTTTATATTGCATTATATGTGTGTGCATCTGCTCCAAGTCTGTACATATACAAATAATTGGGAATAACGAGGCAGCCACTGCCACGCGTTTGAATTTGCAGCTTGGGTTTTTTTATCGCGTATCCAACCAGAAATCTGATTACACTTGTACAGATAGCACCTGTTTTTCATTACGTGTATCTTGATATGACGGACTTTTCTCCTACACGGGACATTCCAATGTAGGCTCATTACTTACTGTATACAGATAAATGTTAAGACGGAATTCCAGTCACGGAGTAGGATGCGTAGTGCGTGTGCTATACTACAGATATTATTACAAGGATGAGCCAGGAATGTGTTGGTAGATTTATAGGAAATCCAGAAAGCGTAAGTCACACCTTGTCACTATATTTTGCCGCAAAATTGTGGTCACGAGCCTTTGCGTCCTATATGAACACACGTATGTTATAAATACTTATGTGAGCATTTATGAGATTATTTGTTGGGGAAAAGGGGCATATTTATTAATTTTGTCTCGTTAAGTGATGCATACGGAAACGTGTACTATAATATCCAGTAAAGTACAAGGTAAGTTCATGTCGACCCCTTGGCGAACACTGTCTCTAATAATTGGGCTAAGTGTGAGGAAGATAGAAAAGTAGTATATAGTAGAAAAGATTTCAGATTTATTACCTTTAGGCTAAAGTGCAGACGAAGCCATAATGCGTTTGGAATGTATTGAGTTTCAATGAAGTAGAGATAGTAAGTACTTGAATAAGTATAGTTTTGTTTAACGGAAGCAAACGCAAACCCATGTAACTGATATGGAAGAAGATACCTTTGTTACCGCAGTAGACAACCCAAATTTCATTATGGTCACAATTCCATCATCCGTAGCTCATGTATCAGCGGTTTTCCGCTTTTGTGACGCCGTGATATTCCCTGGGTGTAATGATTCCGATTTTAATTAAATAATGAACCTAAGCTTTCATTGTGGACGATGAAAATTAAGGAATTTGTGACATACCAAGAGTATGTAGTACTAAAACATGATGGGACCTCATCTAGGATTACTACACAAGTCTTTTGTGTGTACAAAAATTGTACACCCTTGTAAAATCTTGTCTTGTTAGTTCGTGGAAAACGAATGTGGAGTAAATTTTCTACAAGGTTCTGTGTAATTGTGCACTTCGAGGGTAATTATTTTTGGATTACGCACAAAGCGGATTAGGGTATAGGTGAGACGAAGGAAATAAGACTGCATGTCCAGTCAGTGGGTCTCTTGCTATTTTGATCTTATATATTCGTGGACGTTATCAGTAATAAGCAATAGGTTGATATTGTGTCAAAGAAGATGGAATGGAAATTCTTTACTGACATGTTCTATATTCTACGAGATACTGCTCTTATAATGGTGAATAGAAAATTGATGACATGTCTCATCTCCCGCTCTCATCCAGTTTAGTACTTTTCTTTTCTCAAGGTTGATTATGAAAAATGAGCTCTTGGAATGCTAAAACGGGTCAATACTCGAAGGCTCTACGAGGAATTTGCACTTGACGATGCGTCAGAACTGGTATACTTACACTTTACTCTGGAGGCTAAGCATGTGTACATACACCCCTAGAGCCTCTCTCTACTGTACTGTAATGTGTCAACATGACTCTTGGGAAAACGATTGTGCATTAGTAGCTGTCAGGGCTAGACAAGAAGTTAGCTTTATATATTTTACTTTTTTACGTTTAGTATTAGATCTAGAAGCACGCCGTGTTTTTCCTTTCCAGAAGGTAAAAGACGTCTCCTGATAATCCCTGCTTTTGCTGAAGGAAGTGGATGGCTGAGGCAGATACTAAAGCTTATAAGTACACATATATGTAAACCAACTTTTATTTCAAGAATCAACATATTTGATCAATCGTGGGAATTTCGTCCTGTTACTTCCTCTATGCCACTCATAATCACATTGATTTCACAAATTCCTACCAATGATTTCTTTGAAAAACTATAAACAACCAGAGTTTGCGCCTGCTTGTGGTCTCTTCTGCGTATTTCCAGGAATTTTGTATGAAAAAACTCTAGTCAAACTCATCTGGTTGATGGTGCCACCCCTGGGAATCCTATCATTACCATGGAGGGGGTGTTATTAATGAATAGAAATGCACTGGAGAAAACCGGGGTGAAGGGCAGGCTATTTATTTTCACTACATAATGACCGCATTTGGTACTATTCCATAATTTTCACTATATAGTAATTACTATACTATCTTATATATTATATTATTAAGTTACCATTGCATGCAAGTTTGTGGTTCACGTAAATACATGTGAACTTCAAAAGTTTATGGCACATGTGACTGTGGAAACACTTCCTGGACTGCATTTTGTGCTTATGGATGTGTGCAAAGTCTATATTTATTTTACAGCAAGTCCCAACCATATGTAAACTAAAAGCGGTGAGTAAACTTTCCGTTCACAAGTTTGGTTTCGCCTTATATGTAGCAATGTTAATTATTCTTCTAATCGTAAGTGGAGATTTAAAAAGATTATGAAGGCAGAAAAAGACATTAATTCAAATAATTTATATGTAAATTAAGAGTTTATAGCTTTAAGCGTTGCAATGGCTTATCCTTATTGAAGATAATTCTGTCAAGTCCATATATAATATACATTACATATGTACCTATACATGTTCAGTAGTATGTAATTATATATAAGTCAGTACAAAAACGCTACAAAGGTTTCTTTGCTCAATTCCGTTCTCTACGTTTTATTACAAAGGAGGCTACAATAAATGCGGGCATGCATTACATCCAAAATTTGTACTGCCGTTGTTCCCTTAATTCAGGTTTTTGTGGATGATCAAAAGAAATTTGTTAAAACTATCTTATTTTTTATTGTATCCAGATAATTCATTATATTGACATCAATATTATTAGTTTTTAATTTATTTGAATATTTTTTAAAGATTTTGTTATGATAGCACATGATTTCAGCTGAGAAGACTCGTTATTATTGCAAGAGTACATTTACCTTGCTCCTTATGTTTTTATTCATATGGTAATATTCAGAAGTCCAAACCTGAAAGGAAGCTAATTTCATTGTAACTCTTAAGGTATGAAACACGATTCACGATGGTGTAAGATGTATATCTTGGTGCATTTATAGCCTCCAGCATACACAAAACCACAGAACAAAAAACCACAATGCTTTGATATACAAGTGATACCACAAAAATCATACATTATTCTCTACTGCACCTTCTTTTCAGCGCTGTGTATATACTGAACCAAATGCATATGTTCACATTCAACATTAACCTTCACAAGAGTCACGCTTGCCGGTTCGCGATAAAGATTTCATTAACTTTAGAAGAGGATGGTCACTGAAACCTGAGTTTTTTTTACAGTGGTTATGCTCTGTAGCTGAAGGCGTTGAGACCGACTTATTGGGGTATAGAACTTGGCGAGCTGCTCATTGTCATCTTCCAGATCTCATTCTGCTAAGCATCACAAGAAGTTTGAAGCTGTTTACGCGGTACAAAATAAGTAGTTTTTCTGTCAATGCAATAATAGTTATTATTGTAGTGAAATATAATATTACAGTCGCTCTTGTAGTTCACCATGTGCAGGTAGCAATTTGATACTATAGAACTTGAAGATTTACTTGGATTCTCGTTGAAATCAGTGTATAGTTTAAAGCTAAAATAGTGTTTTGATATTATTCGCCTGAAGAGGATCTTGTTTTTTATTCCTGGTATACAGTTCACGAATACTAGATTATAATAGTGTAAATTTCCTCTTTGGCACAGTGGATCTTTCACGTATTTGTGCAGTATGTGTGGTAAAATATTGGTGTACGTTGTGGTGACAGTATTGATTGCTTATGAGTTTGGCGTGTATTTGAGAGGGAATGAAACGACTGAAGTGGTAAACACTTCAACCGGTGCCTTACAAGGGCTTGTAGAAGTGTCACGAGGTGGTAAACAATTCTCAGGTTTTTGGGGCATTCCATATGCAGAACCTCCGGTGGGGAACCTGAGATTCGCGGTAATATATTTAGACATATTACACTCAATAAAATATTTGTTTACAAGCTTAATGAGAGGTTTTTAAAGCCAAAGATTTGGTTTTCAAAACCAAAGATTCAAATGAACAATTTAATCAGAGCTTGTTCCATAGGAGAATTTTTACTCCCCTTGGCTTTATGTATAAATACAATAAAATAAATTATAAATTTATATTTTATTGTCATATTTGCGTAAAAGCCTACGGAAGCAAAATAATAATGTTTGTGTGATATTTATAGCCTCCAAAGCCAGTTACAAAATGGAGCGATACCCTACTAGCAAACCGGAAGGGAATAGAATGCATTTCCAGGGAATTTATGTTTGACTTGGGCATCATTGGACAAGAGGACTGTCTTATTTTGAATGTGTTTACTCCTAAGGTAACATACATATACCTATATGCATAAATAATTGTTGTGCATGTGTATGGCTTTGTATTTTATTTTAAATGAATAATCTATTGAATTCATAAGATGGTTAAGACGTATTTAGTACTTACAATTTGTATGCAGCTGTAGCATGAATGGCTCGATCATTTTTCATTTCAGTTTTTAACAAATGAACAGTTTTAGAACGAGTAGAAGCCATATAAAATTTAACTTCATCTTTTCATCTTCGCCCTTTTCATTCCTTGACTGCTTCGAAAATCAAAGTGAGGCTTTACAATTCTAAGCATGTTGTGTAACGTTCCAGAACTTGACCTTGTTGAACAATGAAAATGAAGAAGAGGATGAAAATGAATTATTCCCGGTTATAGTTTATATTCACGGAGGCGGCTTTTTAAGTGGTTCCTCAAAGTCATACAAGGCTGATTACTTCATGGACCGTGACGTCGTTTTCGTTACAATTAACTATCGCGTGGGTGCACTTGGTAAGTATGATTTTCTTTAAAGACGTTCCTTTAATGTGGTTCAACGTGGTTGAAATTGTGGTATGTAACCTAGTAGGATTTTATACTGACTCTAGGGTTCTTAAACACGGGAGATAACACCATTAGAGGTAATATGGGTATGAAGGACCAGAATTTGGCCTTGAAATGGATTCAAGCAAATATTAAAAATTTCGGGGGGAATCCCAATGATGTAACACTCATGGGAGAGAGTGCTGGGTATGAACTTCAAACGCATTTTACACATACTTACTAACACTTGCCAGTTGACAATATGCAATGATTTTTTTTATTTCTAGGGCTGTAAGTGTTCATCTGCACATGTTATCACCGTTGTCCTCAGGTAACTTTGGTGTGTGAAACTATACTGCATTTCCGTTGTACCGGAAACTAAGAATTATTTTCAATTTGCAGGACTATTTCACAAAGCCATCATGCTAAGTGGACATGCACTTGTTCCTTGGGCATTTAGAGAAGAAACAGTTCAGCAGGCACAGCGGTTTAGCGAAAATGTCAACTGTCCAACGATTATTCAGTCAGAATTTCTTGAATGCATTCGAGCTCGCGATGTTGAAGATATAGTTAACCTGCATGGGGTTCATCGAGTACGATCCTTGTTTTATTTATTCGTACACAATTGATTAAATGCTAATCAACGTCTCCTTTCGTTGATTTCAGAATGCAGTGGTAGATCCCCTGGAAAGCTTCGGCCCGTCCATAGAAGCCATTGTGGATGCAGACACTTTCCTATCAAAACCTCCTTTAGAAATTCTGACGTCAAATGAATACACTAAAGTTCCTATATTTACAGGTGTTAATGAAGGGGAAGGTCTGCTTTGGGTGGCAAGTGAGTAGTTCATTATCTTCCAGTTTATTGAATTACTAATCGATTATACATACCAGATTGGCTTACAGTGTGTATACATTTTGGAAACAGGAACTATTTTAGATATCCAAGAATCTCAGAGGATTAAAACCTATAGCGGGTGGTCCAATGCCCTACACAACTTTCTCTATATCCATGATTTGTCAGAGGAAAACGTGAAAAAGATTACAAAGTTTTACTTTGGAATTGACTCGGAAGATTTTGATCCACTCTCTCAACAAATTAATTTTGCCAATATATTCTCCGATGGTGTTTTCAACAGAGGTTTAGCCAAACTCATCCAGCTACATAAAAAAGACACGTCTAACAACAAGAAAGCTCCCATGTATCTGTACTACTTTACATATCAATGTGACCCAAGTTTGCTCGACATGATTACTGCTATACCAACTGAGAGACTTTTTCCATCCGCCTTTCATGTTGGGTATTGGTTCATCCGGGAAAAATTATTTAAGAAACTAATTTTTGGAGCGGATCCGCCAACTTTACGTATGATGATCTCTAACACTTCAGAATTAATCACGCCCGTAATCATTTTTTTATGGCTATTAACTATAGTAATTATTCATACATACATATAGCTCCAAGTCATGCGGACGAGCTCACTTTACTGTTCAATATCAATCCCCTTCTGGATGTAGGAGAATCATCCGGGGACTACGCCATGTCTGAGCTATTCGTTGAAGTTTTGTACGAGTTCGCTGCCAAAGGGTAAACAAATTCTTTATGAATAATCTCAACGTGTAATTTTATTATACTCCGTTCCGTGTATACATCTTAATCAGACAAAATAACTAATACAAAAAATTACTATGTGATATTATGGAGCAGTGAATTAAAATAATTAGGGAAGATGAATAATACTGTATATAAATTATTACAGAAATGACTTGAGCTTCAACGGAGACCATTGGAATCCCGTAGATTCCAAGGCAGAGCCAAAGTTTATGAGACTGGACTTACCTGCAAAAAGCGAAATGATCGAAATGCCTTTTAAGGCTAGACTAGAATTTTGGAATAGCCTAAATGTGTGACTACTGTGACTAGCTTAAAGTCTACTAAACAATATCGTTCTACGTTTACAATGCTACTAAATTTGAGTATTTACTAAATGTTCAGTGACACAGTTCGTAACACAAATAAAATTTGAAAATATTATTTACAACTAACTGAGGTATTCAAAAATGCACTTAGATTAACAAACTTTAGTTTAACACTTACCTAAGTTACTTGATGAGAAATTGGTGTATTTGTTTTCTGTTAAGACGTGCACTGTTGTTAAAATTATTCTGTTTATACCACCACTATTTGTCTACACATTTAATTTATTTATGTTATCTCTGAAACTAACTGTGATAATATGTAGTGCGTACAATGCGAGTAATGACGACTGTTTTTTACATAATGTTTGTCACATTAATAAAGTTAATTTGAATCTCACACGTCGCAAATACTGTTCAAAGAAAGTGATCCCGGTGAGAAGAACGTTTGCGGAGTGCTGTGTCGCTATACTACAGTAGGTGCGTTCATTAAGAAATTATTGAATTGTTATTATAACAAACTCAAGGTAAAGTAGTCATATATAAATATTCTTACCGAAATCGATTCAAAACCAGCAAGCCCAGCTGAGTGATTAAAAAAATGTATGGTTCTGCAATGGATACATAATCCTACATAGTAACTCTATGGGGTAGCCTGCAACAACCTCAGACCTGCATTAGACAAGATTCACGGCACCTAATATTTAGAAGACAAAATCTAGGCTAAGATACTGAAGGTATAGCATTTTATGTTTTGTCATCTCATGTCGATTACAATAATACAATGTTTAAAACATTCTTTTGTGGCTTCCCAAACTTATTGCATGAACGAGACATAACTACCTAAGTGAATGTGAGTACAAATGGGAATCAATCTAGCATAAGTATTTGTTACACAGGTTTACAATCAAGTAATTGTCGTTTTCAAAATTGGTTAATTTCAGGTCTAGTAACTTACAGGTCTCCAATGTTTACATATACGCATATTATCTTAATTGATTTCCATTTGAAATTGTTGAATGCTGTATGCATGCCCATGATCTTTGCACTTGCCCTTCAATTTGCAAGCTACCTTTAGCAAAAAACGTGATTTTGTAACTAGTGTTCCGGAAAAATGTGTCAATTTAATTATTAATTCTAGAGAAAGTCATTTTATTGACATGGCTTCAAATCAATAGGACTTCAAATATACTCGAAATTATTTGCTCAATTACTTATCTTTGTCTCGCCCACTCCTCCCTTTTATTTCCATAAATATACATACTACAGATGAATACTCATAATATTTATTAAGTATGTATGAAAGCCACGTGAGTTTTGTCTGAGTTTATGTCTATAGATCCAGTACTCCCGAAATGAATGAAATGCTTCTAATATTGTATAATTAAAACATAAATATAGATATATCTATGTAAATATATGTAAACCATATACCTATTTAGAAATGAACTTACATAGGTGGACTTATATACATATATAACTGAAGTGGCAATTTGCAATCTCTTGATGTTTTGAGCTACTGTTATTGTATCGAGAGATTGTGCTAAGAACCGCTATGGAGACATTAGGCTGCGAAAAATGATTTGCTTTGAAAATATATTTTCGTACCTTTTTTGTGTTTCAAACGTAGTTGATTTTATGTATAAAAATTATTGAAGTTGAATTTATTCAATTGAGTTTGCACAGCTTTACCACCCCATTTGATTCAATTTCAGAAATTACTCAATATTATTTTCTTTAAGGACTACACAGAGTATATGCGTAGTACACAGACAGACGGAAGAAAGAGACCGACAGAACCGGAAAAGGGGGGATAAGTGGTAATTGTACATACAAGGAAAACGATGAAAATTGGGTTATGTTGACATAAACTTTTACCGTATACGATCATTTTGAGGATGGTGTACTCTACACACGAATTCTTGGGGTATTGTGTGACATACTGAACTAAAAAGTACACATTATTAATATATTGCTCAAAACTTGTTCATCAAAGTTATGAACACATGCTCTTGCACTTGTGCATGCTTCCCAGTTAATCCGGTTTGCGGCGTGGAAGTGTTCCCAAACAAGGTAGAGTAGTTAGGAGTTAGCAACATAAAAATTAATTAAACAGTAATCGGAATTTCTGTTGTATAGAGTTACCAATCTGAAAATGTTTCAATTTTGTGTAGCCGAATGTGTGCAAAGTGGAGCCCAAGAAAACATTACCACCAAAACCAGTTGAAATGCCGAACAACACATCCCCTCCACTTCCACCGCGTCCAGCGCAGCGGAAGGAATCTATTAAGAAGCTAACCGCACCTCCCAGATTACCACCAAGACCTCAGAGGCACACGGGCAGACTGTCGTCAAACACAACCGAGAATGTTTCCCCTATAAAATCCATCCTGAAAAAAGGGTCGTCCATGAGATCACCATCATTAGATATCCCCATTAAACCAAACCCCAGCCTGGGGTTTACCGAGCCCCCAGAAAAATCATTGCCCAAGTTAAAATCCGCACAATATATTTACAAATCAAGTAAACCAATAAAAAAATCTGCAAAGTCCTTGAGCTTACCAGGCCTCCCTCCTCAAGAAACACCATTTTTAGACCCTGACAGCTATTCTAATAAACCTTCAGAGGAACATCTGGCGGACGATCATGTTGGCTTGGATTACAATACCCCCATTTACTCAAACCCAGTTCTCCCACCAAATTCATATTCATACCCAAATTCTCCAGTATTTATGAGGCCAGAATTATTACATCATCCGCAGCCACAATATCTTCCTCCTCCAATGCCATACATGGCAACCAAACCAAGTTTTGCAGCGCCACCCAATTTTGCAGCGCCACCAAGTTTTTCAGCACCACAAGATTTTGTAGTTCCATCAGATTTTGTATCTCCATCAAGTTTCGCAGCTCCGCCAATGGTAACACCAGGATATACTATGTGCTGCTCCCAAATTCCAATGCCATCTGCTGGATCAGTCTCGGCGGATTATTTACCAGCTTACAAGCAAAAACACAATCGAAAGTTCGGCCGTTCACGTTCCCTGGCTTCATCAAATAATAAGAAGCGCTACCGAAAATGTAATAAAAAGAATTTCCCGGATATTCCTGGATCATATCAAGATTCGACGTTTCTAACAACAAACAAAAGGATAACTTCTGGACCTCCTTTCGGTGGACCTTTTGGTGGATACAAAATCACGAGAAGAGTTTACAGCGCTAGGAATTTAAAGTGGGGACATATGGAACTCAGATCACTTCCAGTAATTAGTACTACGGATGACATGAGATGCAAAAATATTAATTATTGCAGATAATATTGAATTACTTTATTAAACTCGGGCTAAATTATGCAAATAATATTTGCTCAATGAAATATTGATGTGATGATTTTTTTTTTCTGAAAATTACATACTTTCGATTCTGACAATTAAAAGTTAGCAATTAAATCATTAAATGATCAATTTAAAGACATGTCGCCCGTTGCCCCTTTAGTAAACATTGGAAATGAGCATAATTTATTGACATTCTTGGAGTAGATTTCCTTGCGGGAGGGAACTTTCAAATGGTCACACATGTCCGTTCAAACTTGAAAGCATGTTTGTCTTGTGTTTACACATTTCTCTTCAGCACACGTTGAATATTGAAACGATTTAACTGAGAAATTTATTTTAGTTAAATATTTAATTAGCTAAATAGTAGAAAGATTACATAAATATACCAAACTCATAAGTTTCTGTGTTGTAAACCTTGTTATCGAAATATTTACTTTCGTTTTAGTGTAGTTGTGTCATCTGTTATGTAAATTTAATAATATTATTAAAATTTAATTTAAAATTAAATATATTTACGTAACTGTAATCTGTAAGCTTCACATAAAAATGAAAAATAAAGCAGTACAGAAAAAGAAAGGTTCGCCACTGAAACATAAAAAGACGAAGAAGCTCAAATCCGGTGGTAAAACTGGATTGAAAAATACAAATTTTAATAAAGGAGCTAAATTTAATCAGCGACCTCAGCCTAAAGCTAGATCTTTCAAGCAGAATGGGTCGCATGAAATGGAAAAACCAGCACAAAATAAAAGGATTCATTTTGATGGAGGTAGTAGTGGAGGCTCTGCCGTTCAGAGCAATTCTGTAGCCAAACAAGTAGTAAAAGCTGATGGACGAAAATGGTTTGAAATTGAGGTAGGTCATAGTCATGATGAATATCTATGAAATAGAATTATAGGCAATTTAGCTTTACTGAAATGATAATTTTTTGATGCCTTGAAATAAATTGTAGAACCCAACTGAGGAGCCCCAGTCCAAACCTGGAGAGGAAGGGGATGTGAAACCTTTAATGCTGAGCGAAATAAATACGATCGAGAATGCTGCGGCGAAGTACCTGGATGCGGATGTGGAAGCTTATACTACAAGTAAGGGAGATCAATTCAGCATAATGTTGTAGCATTGGTATTGTAAATAATACTGATTTGACTTATTACAAACTTAAACAAAATCCTATTCGACCTTGCTTTGTAGCTAACCTAAACGGTCATAACCGATCGGATTTCCTCTGGATGAATAAGATGATGAAGAGTGGAACGCTACCTGATCGGATGGCTGCTTACACGGTTAGAATCCAAGATTCACCAGTGCATAACCTGAACTGTCTCCAACAATTAATTGGCCAGGTCAAAATTCAAGGGAAACAGCATTGCTTGATGACTGCCGGTAACGATTAATTTGATTCTTGCTTAAGTGACTTGTTGATGGTAATAGTGTTCTTCTAAATTATTATTACAACTAAGTGTAACACACTGTTCTTATTATGTTCGTAGAAACGGTGAAAGACCTTTTCCTCCAAGACTTACTCCCAACTGGTCGTAAATTGAAAACGTTTGCAAGCCATGATGTGGCGTTGAGGAAAGCTCCAAGGAAACAAATAGTCTTGTGGTTGTTTGAAGATAGACTGAAGAAGTGTTATGCATCCTTTGTGGAAGCTCTTGGAAGGATGTCGAGCGACACTGTTGACACTTTAAGGGGAAAGGCTATTTCAATAATCCAGCAGCTAGTTACTACACACCCGGAACAAGAAAATGTAAGATTTTTATTTTGTGAGTAATATTTATTAAAGCAAATTTTAATTTAAAATTTAATGTATCTATTTTTATTTAGGCTTTGCTACCTATGCTTGTAAATAAGTTGGGTGACCCTGTTCAGAAAGTTGCTTCAAGAGCCCTGTTTCACTTGGATAAGCTCGTGAAAGCCCACCCTCGAATGAAACTGGTTGTAGTGGAAGAAGTTGAGCGTCTTTTGTTTAGAAATAATGTGGGATCCAAAGCCCAATATTATGGGATTTGCTTTCTCAACTTGATAGATTTGCAAGATGAGCATCCAAAATTGGCTGGAAAACTTGTTAAACTGTACTTAGCTTTTTTTAAAGCTTGTATTAAGAAGGTAAAATATACATATTACCAATTTTCATAGTTGCGAAGTATAATTTTGATTCGTAAGTTAAAAACTCATAATTTATTGCAGGGTGAAATAGATAGTAAAATGATGAGTGCGTTGCTCACTGGAGTAAATAAGTCCTTTAAGAAAGCACAAATGGTGGGTGTAGAAATTACGGAGAGTGTAGATACGCTGTATAAAATCGTTAGGCTATCCCAGTTCAACATTGGAATCCAAGCATTGGCACTGTTGCTACAAATGATTGACGTGAAAGAGGATCCTGCAAAAGCTGATAGGTAATTCTAAAATACAAGTCAGGACTTTTGTAGCATAATCTTAAATGGTTGCGTGCATATTAGTAATGGGTACATTAATTTTATACAGGTTTTACCGAGTTTTATATGAAATCCTTCTCAGTGCCGAAGTTGGAACTACGGCTCATGGAATGAAATTCCTTAATTTGTTACATAGAGCCCTAAAAGTGGATACAAACGCGATAAGGGTTACAGCATTCGCGAAAAGACTTTTACAAGTGTGTCACCACGTTCCAGCAAACATTGCTTGTGGCATTCTGTTTTTATTATCCGAAGTTTGTAAAGAACATAGAGGTATATTTAAACTTGGGGAATCATCTTCTACGCCCACTGAACCCAGCAATGAAGAAATGGTCAGTGATACAGAACAAGAGAGCGAAGCTACGAAGGAGAAAAAGCAGAAGGCGCTTCAGAAACTTCTGCAAAAGACAAACGTAACTATTGACGATGACGGATCTAGTAAAACCGCGCATCCTCCAACACAACCCGTTTCTGGTATTGGAAAGAAACTTTTGAATATTGCTGCAGAGGGTCCTACTGCTAAAAACAAATTACCAAAGTTAAAAAAGTTTTCTAAAGATCCGGATGAAGATGTTCAAGAAGTTGAAGTGGACGCGAAACCAATTCCAGAGATTAAAATAGAATCTGCAGAAATACGAGCTAAAAGTTACGATATTTGTGGAAGAAATCCTGCATACTGTGGTGCTAATTTAACTCTAGCGTATGAACTGACATCTCTAACTGAGCATTATCATCCTAGCGTAGCCCTCTTTGCTCAAACGCTGATGGACAAGAAATTTATCAAGTATGATGGAAATCCTTTGAAAGATTTCACAGTGTCCAGGTTCCTTGAGAGATTTATTTATCGAAATGCTAAGGTCAACAAGGTAATCTTAAAATCTATTTGTAAACTGACTGTAGTTGTAACAAAGTGACATTATTTTTACTATTCTTGAAATATTATTTCCAGTTGAAACCTCAGTATGAACCTCGTGGTTTGAGAAAACTTGCAGTGAATTCCAGTACATACTTGGAAGCAGACGTGTCTCGTGTTCCTATTGAGGAAAGATTCTTTTACAAGTGAGGAAACGTGATAATTTTCATTCACTCATGTTTAACATATTGAGATACACTGTACATATTCCTGTATTATTGCTATAACTTAAACAACTTTTGCGTAATATAGATATTTCAAAGACAAGAAGATCAAATCACCCACTGTCAAGAAAGAAGACGATGACAGTGATTTGGAAAGTGTTGGAGATGATGAATTTGAAGAAATTATGGGCAATTATTTCAAACAAAATGGAGCGCTTGCCAGTGACGAGGAGGATGAAGAAGATGATATTGATTTCGCTGCAAATCTTAAATCCACTAGTCCTCAGAAGAAGAAAAAGCAAAGAAAAATTGTAGAAGACGACGACGAAGATGAGGACGAAGATGATGCAGCACCAGATTTTGACGATGAGATGGAGGGTGCCTACGCAGGTAGTGATTTAGATGACGAGGAAGCCATAGATGCGGATGACTTCATTGAACTAGATGACGAAGGAGGTGATGATTTCGATCTGGACGGGGACTTTGATGACAATGACGAATTTGATACCTTTGAGGACGAAGATGTTAAGATACCAAGCAAAGTCAAGGTAAATTAGCAAATCATAACATGCTACAAAGTAGTAATTTTTCATGAAATGACTTAGCAAATAACCACTTTTATTGTTATTCAGACAACTAAAAAATCCAAACTGAAATCCTTGGGCGGTGATTCAATGTTCTTGCCAGCTGAGCAGTTTTCGGAAATGTTGGATGAAAATGCTGATTTTGATTTGGGAGGTGCCCACACATTTATCAATAAAGATCGTGCTGGTAAGATTGTATAAATACACCTTTTATCTTTTATAATATTGTAATTTAATGAAAATAAATTGTAATGTTGCATTAATTTCTTACTTGCAGATGTAAAACAACTCAAGTGGGAGCAAGATCGTGATCGTTGGGTTAAAGGATACAAAAAGACATCGAAAACAAGTTTTAAATCCCAAAAAGCAAAAAATCGTAAACGATAGAACGAATTATTAACTAATTTTTCGGTATAATTTCATATTGTGATTGTCAGTAACAAAGCGGCAAATAATATATTTTTCGCGGGATTCTTGATGGTTAATGTCTACTTATACTGTGTTTCCATAATATTCTAACATTAAAATTTCGTTATAATGCTGAGAGTTTCACGTTTTGGACTTATCTGCGCATTTATTTGCTAAAGAAATTCATATGGTACTGATGTAGAAACCTTAGATTTGGTTTTAATTTATGCTTGGTTGGATATGTGCAGCATTTGATATTTTGACATGTGTTATTACTATTATACTAATGCCTGCATGATGAGACAAGAAAATATTACCAAAAAATTGAGTTATTTTGTATTATTGCACATTCATTGGATTTTTATGACAAGTTGTTAAACTTTATCCCAAAAACATTACGACAGGATTCATAAGTATTTAACACTTACATATGCACCAATGTCACGTTTCTTCCCAGTGTAACATGTTCTCCATAATAACAATTGTAATTATCCTAAGCATCTCCAAATTCCAACCAAAGAAAATTCCCTTCTCTAAAAATCTAATAATAGCAAGTAGGTAGTAGCTCCCATATTACTAGAAATCGAAATCCACGTCAAAAAACAATTTGGGACGTAAACATCCACAACCAGATTCAAAATAGAGAACTAACGGTATCTTAAGTACCACTAACACTAACTATTGAAGCGAAAGGTAATATTTTACTTATACAAAATAGCATGTAATCCCAGCGCAAAGGCAGAAATGCCCAGAACAGTTCTAACCCATTGAAGTCCACCCCAAGTAACAATCAAATTTTTCTCCTCCTTGCCAATCTCATCTGGCCTGGCTCTCTTCAGCGCAAACAGAGCATCATTCGTGGGCTTCATGAACTTAATTGTGTATGGAATTACGGACAAATTGATAGCCGCACATGCGAGGAAGCGTAAATCACCCTTCTTGTACAGCAAATGCAGAGCCGCTGTGGACGACGTGAGGATGGTGATCAAAGCAATAGTTTTTCCTCTATTGTACACGACTTTCCACGTGGGGATGGGGTCCGTCGAGGCCAGTATGGCCGGTACAGCTGCCAAATTCAGCGTAGACCCCAAACCCGCAAATATTCCCGCAGAGCCCAGGAACACACACCGGACCAGTTTGTTCGAGATTTTAATTTTGGGGAATTCCTGATAATTAAAAGCATTAAAAAAATAAAATAATTGTACAAAATATGCACAAAAACCACAGAATAAACTACCATATTTATTTACAATGCATGTACTAAAATACTCATAGAATTTGTAAATAATTTGTGTACTTAAGTCAGTATAAACGCAATTAAATCTAATTACATACATCGTGTTAATAATGTTACAATTCAAGATTTCACGTTCATAAATACTACCTAAGCATCTAATCTAACTACTAACTAAACTACTACTCTTCTAACTAATGATAGATTATAAAATTAACTTACCATTTTCTATTTATTTCGTATTTATTTTGTATTTAATTTCTATTTATTTTGTATCTTTCTATTTATTTTGTATTTAAGCTTGTTCACCGTTAAGGTGCAACGCCTTGACAGTGTGCTAGTATGTAAGTGTAAGATTTTATCAGAACCGGTTAAGGGACGTCAGATAACATAGGTCATGGCGTTTTCCCGGTGTCAAAGGGTTATGCATATAGCCACTAATGGAGTTTTAAATGAGCAAGCTTGTTAGGCCTTCGGTCTGGAACGGGTAGGTTAGTAGAGTATTCGGACTGAAATTTTGTATAGAATGGAATTTTGCCACTATCTACTGTATACCATCGAGAAAAATCCGCAAAACCGATGTTTATGTTGTTACAGGTGATTCCGAATTTTGGATATCGGGGAAACCCGAAACATCATGGCTTTTAGATTTTTGTTGACATTGGCTAAAGGAGTGCTAAAGGGCTATCTTATTATTAATATTGTATTTATTTTCTATGGAAATATGTATCATATTTGACTACCTTATGGGAACAAAAGCGTGTCTCTTTCACACTATATAATAAGCATTATTGTTGGCTGGGGTGAGTCAAAGTAATTTCCGAGACGAACAATAATAATTATTATAAATTATTATTAAATAATAATAATTATTTAATTGTTTCAAATTTCATATATGTATGTACCTACATTATGGTTGCAGCAATTTTATGTATGTATACCACATTTTTTACACTATGACCCATGATCATTTCTAATAATTAATAACATATACATATCACGGACTTGTGGGAGTACCTGGAATACTCTTAAATGGTATTACCGTGTATGCAGAAGTATCGTACAATGCTTAATCAGCTTGCTTGTGACTGATTTTTTTAATTTTTACTACAACATAAACAGGATGTCAAAACCTATTACACACGCAAGGAATTCACAGGGGCGATATGATAAATTATATGTTGAATTGGACTTACTGGAAGTACTTACCTACTTACTTGCTAGTACATTTAATACATTTAATAACAGCTCTGGACCCTTTAATGAGGTTAAAATGCGTACACATTTCGGGAAGTTCCAAGCGATATTTTTGTCTTAAGTTTTTTTTTACAAAATTATAATAATTTAGCTCCATATTATTCTTAAGGGAAACTGTCTATTATCAATATACCTTTGTTTAACGTGTATTAACTTGAGATAAATACACTGATTATTAAAGAAGCTTGCGTTAGTTCCTTCTGTACAGTTGAAAAAGAAGCAAACATCGGAAGAGAAGAATATTAACAAAGCTAAAATAAAAATCAAAAAGAAATCTTTTTAGGAAGATACAATTTCTCCATTCTTCATCTCATACGCCGGGATAATTCAGGCTTGAGGCTTATAACAAATTGTATTATTGACCTTTGGAAAGTCGCATATAATTTTGAATTTGAGTTAGCGCAATGCCCCAACTGGATATAATTGCTGGTGCTAAATGTGGGATGGACTTCCTGAAAGGTCGTACTTTCCACAAGTTTAGAAACGTCAATGACACAAGTAACGAAGAGGCTGTGTCGGGGAAAGTTGTCGTGATAACGGGTGCTAATTCCGGTATCGGTAAAGTCCTGGCCTTACAGATGGCCAAACGAGGTGCAGTGGTAGTGATGGCTTGCAGAAACTTGCAAAAAGCAAAAGATGCGATTTCTGAGATACAGGCGGAAGTTCCGAATGCTAATTTGGTAATTTATTGTTGTACTTATTTCTTTCATTATCGCTTCCATTTTATTTTTTAAATTAAAACAAAAATTAATTACTTAATTTAAATAAAATTAATTGCTTTCTTTTGTAAATAAAATTTATTTTTGTTTTATTTTTATTTTGGTTAATTTTTTAATGTTTATTTATTTCCGGTATGGTGTATTAAAATTCATTTCTCCATTTACTGCCATTTAATTTGTATAATATTTCACTTTTGAAATTTAGCATCTTGTCAAAATCGACCTGGCTGATATGAACTCCGTGGTTGCCTGTGCAAAAAAGATCAAAGAGAAGTTTCTCGCTATCAAAATCCTCGTCAACAACGCTGGCTACATGAATAGCACGTCTGACATAGAACGAACTGAAGAAGGAGGATTTGAGAAGCATTTAGCTACGAATTATCTTGGCCACTATCTTTTAACTCTGCATTTGCTAGGTAGCCTCCGGAACGGCGCACCGAGTAGGTTAGTTCAAGAGAATATGTGTTAGATAATTTAATTAATTATCGTAATATTTATTAAATGAAGAATACATGAAGATGAACTATGATTTCATTTAGGACATATATCCGTAGTATTATATTTTTAAGGATAAAATCAATAATTTACTTCCATGTTAATTTAAAGAATTGTCACCGTTGGATCCACCGCCCACGTCACAGCGAAATTACAAACTGATGACTTGAATATGCAGAAGAAAAAATACAAGGGACACTTGAACTTCGGCCCGTACATGAACGCAAAAAGATGTTCAATGCTATTTTCCAAAGAGCTTGCAAGGCGTCTGGAGGGAACTCAAGTTCGTACTTACAGTCTATGCCCTGGAATTGTGGGTACGGGACTGTTTGCCGAATTTCCAGGATGGCTCAAATTACAAGCGAATATAACAAATTTTTTTGTTGGTTCCAGTCCTGAACAGGTAAAAGGCATTTATAATACCTTGTGCTAGAACTGCTTTTTTATTCGTTTAGGATGAGATGAATTATAAAATTATTTAAAAAAATTACAACAGGGCACCGAAACACTGGTATACTGCTCGTTATCCAAGGAGTGTGCACATGAAAGTGGACAGGCCTATCGCTTTGCTCAGATTTGGAACACTACGCCGGAGATACTAAACGATCGAGTCCTGGGCAAAGAATTATGGAAAGAAACTGAAAACCTGCTCGGAATCAAATCAAGGGAGTTCGGAATCTAAAAATGTACATTAGTATAAAATCGATGGGACCCGGTTGAAGCGACAACAGATTTTTTCAGCCATAAAATTTTGGCTGAAATATTTCAACCAAAGTAATAGCTTGGTGTAGCTAGTATAAGCTAAACCAATTTCATCCAATAAATTTACGGCTAAACCAATTTCAGCCAAAAAGTTATTAACCAACTACATTCGTTTTGTGTCAATCCTTAGTAAATTTTTCCAAGTATTTCAAGTATGCAGGATCCTCAATAACCATTGCCATTTTCGTTTCCCATAGTCTACTTTGTCCACATTCGGAATAAATAAGGCGTGAGTTTTGTAGATGATTAAATTCTGAATATAGGAATATTTTTAATTTTTCATTAGGCCTACGTGTAACGAAGCTATGGGTAAGTAAAAAAATATTATCAAATATTACCGTATTCCTGCTAAATTCTAATTTTTTAAAATGTTGTGGTTTTAAGAGCTCATATCTTTGTAATTCCCCCATGCCTAGTTTATTCCGAACGTTGAAGAGTTACGAAAATGGCAATGGTTTGTTAATGGGGACAACGTTGTACAAACAGTAGCAAAGGCTAACTACATTTATTTAATATACAAGTAGTCTTTGAAATTAATTTTAATTTCAATACATAATACATGTAATGCAAGTTGTAACCGAGCAAGTGATACTTTTTTGTTTCATTGTATAAGTTGAAGCCTTTCGTTCAAAGTAAAGACAATAATAGTTATTAAGCAATTACTGCTAAATTCATACCCTACAAAAATGGCAGCAATTTAATAAAACCAATAGAGGAAAAGACCAGTTAATTTTTAATTGCTACCGAAATTCTGTTTCTGGGGGTGTACCAGTCATTACATTTCTTGTTACAAAATTTAAATAGACATTGCTATACATACTGTAGTGATGTGATGTGATAATAAAATTAATGATTAAGCTATTTTACTTTCTAATCGGACTCAGTAGTATAAAATTGCAAAGCATCAAATCAACGAAAGAGCTAAACTTTGTTTAAAAGGTAGTGTTGGTAAGTGTTGCTTAGGTAATAAAGTTAAAGTAGACAATTCATTAAACATTATTGACGATATTTAAAGTTAAACTGAGTGGCTGAGAGTTACGCGAAGAAATCATACTGGTTGAAAACTCGATTAGGCTAATTGTATTCTGGCGGAATAAAATTTGGCTGCATTGTTTTTATCCCAAAAAATTCTAGGTTGGAAACAATTTTGGCTCTAAAAATATTGACCTATGGCTGAAATTACTTTTTTTTTAATATTTCAACCAAAATTTTGTGCCTGAAAAAATATTTGGTCCATTCATCCTAGACCCGAAAATGAGGTTCCGAAATAAACATACTTAAACAAGAAGCATGTATGTAGATACCAACTACACACACATTTTTATTGTTGATAATATTTTGTTTTGCTTAGTACTTGTTTTGTTTAAGCAAACTCAGAACTACACTACAGTTATAATAATTTTATTATTGCGTACAGATATGTCAAAACACAATTGAACTACGTTAAAAAATAAGAAACAGAAAGTCAGAGATGTATTGCCATTCGGTTGATTACATTATTTGAGATGAAGCTGGAGCGGGTAACAAAAAACTCAAAAATCGGAATATTCTAGTCACTATAATCCTGTACATTTTCACTAAAGAGAAATAATCAGTTGGTTGATTATTTGTAGTATCACAAAGATTTCAATACCACAACATCCAACTGTTCCAAGTCGAGTTTCACAAAAAACAATAATAGACAAAGAGTTTGTCAACTCGCCGTAAACATATATATGATAAATCATTTAACACATAGATATAATTAAAAATTAATAAGTGCACTTATTACTGAAAACTGAATCTGTATACGGTCGACATTCTATGAAACAGTGATATGTAAGGAAGCCTCCTGGTCAGACCAATTCTCTATAGACCACAATGATTTCGGTGGAACCTCCGCAACGCTGCCGGGGAAGAGCTCTACGGACGCAATATATGGCACACCACTATCATTAAAACTAAATCGGGAGGACTTGAGCTTGACAGTTCCATCCACGACGGCCATCACCTATTGAGGGTTTGTAAATGTAATTTAATTGTAGATCAATAAAACTCGACTACTATAAATATTTAACCAAAAGTAGCAGGATAATGAAAAAAGTATGAAAATAAAAATTACCAAAGTTACGTCCCCATTTGTAGCAAATGGTTTGACAGAGCGACCTTCCAGTCGCAAAAAACCAATTTGAACTTTGTCATTTTTGAAATACGTGGAATAAAAAGTGTGTGGATGAATTTCGCTCCAAGTAATATCCTTAGCAAATGCGGACTTCACTAGTGGGGTATTCAAAGGAATCTGAACAAATTCATGTCTAGGAGCATTATTTAGCTTTTGATATTGCAGGTAGTGTTCGTCCACTAAACAGGCCAATTTTGAATCAGCAAATTGGGAACACAGTTGTTTAGCAACCACACCTGTTGACCCAACTTCGCTAGCTAATAATGCCGATCCTTCTTCAGAAGATTGCTCACGGACATTATTAGCTAATTCTTCCAAAGTTATGGTCGGCCGCCTCTCTACTACAAAACAGAAATTAAAAACTCTGAATCTGAAGTTATTCCTGCAAATAAGCGCTGAAAATTAAAACATTGGGAGACTGATCGTAGACTATACCAGAAGATACCATAGACGATTCAGGAATACTTACCATGCTGACCGGAAGACTCAACCGCAACATGATCTTGCGTTTCTTGCGATCCTACATCTTCATCTGAGGAAAAGTTTACTAGTACATCCGGCTCGTGAACGTATGCGGGTTTGTTTGTTTTCGAAGCGGGTCCTGGCCTCGGAAGATTTTTGGATATGATATTTTTTGCCACTTTCTTTACAGTATTTCCTTCACGTTCTTGAATATCTGTATTACTTTGCCGATCGGACACTACACGACCATTTGAATTTGTTTTTCGGTGCGGCTTTTCTGGGGAGCTTGTAATCAACACCAAAGAATCGGGCTCATAGGATTTCCTTGCACTGGGCGGTTTCCAATGTGATGCTGCAACAGTTGAATGTGTTATTTGACCCGTGCCTTTTTTAGACTTGGTAAGTTTGTCCGACTTTTTTCCTGAAATACATAATTTCGAATATAATTTTTGTTCCAATTAATCTGAAGGAAAAATTTAATTGTTTGACGTGAATATTTAAAATATATGAAAGAGCGAAAACAGTCATTATACAGGAAAAGGTCCAAAAATTACCTGTATGCACTGTTGGAAGCCTGAAATCACTATCTTCATCATATAAACTTCTCTCCGGAGAAGTAGACTCCGACTCAGTGCGAGCTCTACGGTTTTGTTTAGAATTCTTCGTTTTCGCTTTGGATGTAATGTTATTGCGCTCAAGATTTTGGAAAGACTTGGAAGTGGATTCTGGGACTGAATTAAAAAGTGCACATCGAGATTTCTTTCTTGCCGGTATCAAGGATTGATCGTCTCCAGAATCTTCAGAACTGGTATATATTTGCGGATTTTTCGTATACGTTCTCCTCCTTTTCGCGTCTACAAAAATAATAAAGTTATGCACGTCCATCCGATTTGCAACTGCAATTCAAAACAAATCAGTACATAAATAAACTTACCCCTGTTGTTCGCATTTGCACTGCGTTCCATATGAGTCTCCTTTGTAAAAGTATCTGAATGAGGTTCGGCTAAAAATTCGGGTCACAAATACGACATTAAGTTAAGAGATTCTATTCTATATGCACTTTGTCCATAATTTACGGAGTATATAGAATTAAATAATAAGTATTAAATTAACCATCATTTTTCCTTTTGGAATCTTTCTTTTTAAAGGTGAAGTTAATTTTGACGGGAGACGTGTTGATAGGTTCGGGCAAGTTTTTTCCTTGCCATGATTTTCTAGAGTTCATTCTCATTTCTTCATCTGTTGTGTGGAGCACAGATTCGGCTGAAAATGACACAATTTTACATATATAAGTATTTTGAGATTATTATGACATAACACTGATGTTTAACATAACACCACTTTTGAAACAAATATCCGCATCATTCTCATAGTTTCCTGACGTATGTCGAACGTCGAACTGAGACCAAAATATCATCTTACAAAAAAATATCATAACTACTGAGCTTAGCTTACTCGAAGGCCGTCGTTCCCGTGTCACCTGCTGTAACTTAGTGATCTGTTTTGCTTTAGCTTGATCAGTAGGCTTTCCAACGATTCCCTTCGTCTTTACCGGTATCTTACTCTTCCATTTAGTTGGACCAGTATCGTAGTTTATACGAGGAGATAATATATTTCTTTCCTGGGAGCTGCGAAGTCTAGGACCTATTTAAAAAAATCAATGATTTCACTTTCCAGTTCCAAAATTCTACACAATTTTCATAACAGCAATATTGTGTATTATATTAGAACAGCTTCACAAAACAACGCTAACCTTCACTCCCAGATTCGTCTTGGCTTGCAGATGAGCCCAACTTTCCTGTAATGAAACAAACAATATGTAAACTTTTCCTTTGAACCAGTTCAAGCCCAACTAATAAGTAAGTATATTAAATCAAACAAATTCTGAAGAAATCCAGTGAACCAACCTTTTGGTTTACTAAAACTGAATAGCGAAGCGCTCGGAAGTACTTCAATATGCGAATATCTTTCCAGTGATGCCCGGGATCTGACGCTACTGACAGACACATTTGATTCTATACTATGTCCCCTCTGACTGTTGTTGAAATTTCGGGCTACAGCAGCCTTGAGAGATAACCTGGATGCTTTCATGGTTAATTGACCTTCTGTAAAACAGACGTAGAAAGTAATTAGTAATCATCAATAGATAAATTATAATTCAAATGTATTTTGATTTATTTATGCAAATTTATATACTTACGGATTAACACACAATGACAACAATAAATAAAAATATCGAATTTTATAACTTTATAGCTAGAAATAATGAAAATAAAAATTATGGATTAATAATACTTTGACTACTTCATGAAAACAACCTTTAAACCCTTCTACAAAACGCTAGAATATTAACAAAGGAACTTTAAATATACATACTTGCAGTTGATATACTTTTCGAGATAAACCGAAATTAATTATTAGTAAATCAGACTTCTCAAAGTTAAATACTTTTAGTTTTAAATCAAGGGGTCCCTCTGCAAGTCTGCTGTTCGTGGTGTTTGTCGGTTGAAGTGTTGAAGAACAACGAATGATCAAGAATTCCCTCTCCCCCCGCCACAGCACATTCCTCATTCCCTCCAAAACAAAGAAATTTCTCCGTCCAGATCACGCGATGTTTAGGTCAACACCGTTTATAGAAGGGGCATTTTGTATTTATTTTTTGTATTTTTTATTTAGGTTATGAAAAATAAAAAGGAACAATATACATTCTTTGAAAATTGAAGTTATGCTAAATTCTTTTTCATGTTTCAAAATTTAAATTTCTTCACATCAATAAGTTCCCATATATGCACAAAAGGACTGACTATTGCTGCTGATAAGATGAAGATTCCGGGAAACAGATTCCGACTGTTGACTTTATTTCATTTTAATTAACACAAACACACAGTAATGCATGGAATACTCAATTTTGTTGTAATTGTCTTGTCTCATCTTGTTCTGATTTCACTTCAATAATTCACAAATAAATAAGTTCAGCAGGCGGCAGTGCCGCGGCACTGCAAAATCGGTTTCATTATAAAGACGTGAACTTCATTTTGTCGAACAAAAAAATGAAATGCTCCTGGAATGTTATGCTATTTAAACTTTCTATAATAATTTATTATACTTGTATTATTTAAAATGTGTACGATTTTTTATCTAAATTAAATTTTCGTAGCTTGGAAATTACAAGTGAGTAATAAATGCAAAGAAGCAAATATTTCACATCTATCTAGCATGGTTGATTGATGATACTATACAAGCAATAAAATTTTTCGAAATTAAAAAAAATAGTTGACATTGAAATCAAGAATATTAAATTACAGGAAATGCTTTTGAAGATAATAGCATTACTCTTCAAGTTTATATTAATTGTAATTTTTTGTATTGATTTTTGTATTGATTTTTGTATTTCTGTATTTCTTTTTGTATTTCTGTATTTCTTTTTGTATTTCTGTATTTCTTTTTGTATGTCTGTATTTATTTTTGTATTTCTTTTTGTATTTCTGTATTTATTTTTGTATTTCTGTATTAATTTTTGTATTTCTGTATTGATTTTTGAATTTCTTTTTGTAATAATTTTTGAATTTCTTTTTGTATTATTTTTGTATTTCTTTTTGTATTTGCTGCAGCTGGCAGCGTTTGTTCAAGCTTCCCAGCTTCTCCCTCGCTGGAAAGTGTAAAAACGTTAGTGACACATGGAAAAACATAAATATGTATGTACACACTCATAGCAAAAACCACATGAGGAAGAATGCGTGTGTATGGTTTTGATAATGGTAAAATTGGTCAAAATCTGTTCTTACGATCTAAGGACCTTTCGATTGACGTATTGGGGGGTCCTTGTACGAACAGAATGACCGATTTTGAAAAAACAGAAGAAGGTAGAAATAACCAAAGCCTTTACAAGACAACAGTCTCATCTCACATAATTAAATTTTAGAAAAAATTTATCCAAGTTTTTAGTCGTCAGTATTGCCTTATGCGTTATTAATGCTAGGATTTTATTTATTGTATTAACATTAAATTGTGTACAAATATAACAAAATAATTGTAAAAATATTTTATAATCACTTAAAATAATTTGTAAATATTGTAACAAAACTACGATAAACTACATGTAACAAAAACATTTTTGCATATTACTCGTAAAAAATATTAATGTCTATAATTGATAATGTCTGTCATGATTTTCAGAAACAGTGATTTAACATTACATATTGCCATTGCAAAGAGAAGTATCATGCATTTAAGTCATTTAAGATCTCTCTTTTAAGGGAGGAATAATTAGTCACAATTTAAACGACTCGAACATTATGTTAATCTGATGGCAATATTATCGTATAAGTATACATTTATAATTGATTTGCTAACTAGATTAAAAAACATTTAATTGATAAAACTAGTGTTATTAATAAGCATTTATTTTGACAAGAGTAGCATTATCCAGCCTTAGGGTTGCGTCTCAGACTTGCGGTTTGGTGTAGTTTACAGCAGAAATTGGGATTGGACTTATTGTTAGCTCGGGATAGAAACGATTTAATTGGAACAAGTTCTTGTTCTCCGTCACGCCTGGGTTAAAATGAGGTTCGATTGAAACTTTGTTTGACTCCGACGTAGGAGTTGTTTTAGAATCCGGTGCTTTCATTGGCATTTGATTTTGGTTTAGCCTTTGCTGGTTTTTAGTATAAGAACTATTAATATCAATAATAATTGAAGTTGAAGGTTCTTTCTGAAAGAGAGCTTTTGGTATCGCTTTTGTAAGTTTGCTATTATTTTCATGACAATGTAGAACATGAACACACATAGAACTAGTTGAGTCACAGGCATAATAACACCCATAGAAACCGCAGTAAAACACAGTTGTTCTGGTTTTGCGAACCTCGAAGTCAGGAGCACGTAAATCTGTAATAATTAAAATGAAAGTTATAAAAAGTATATGGTAACGAATATGCTGTAAATAAGATAAGAAATTTAAATTTACAGCAGACATGACGAGCTTGAATACTTGGAAGGAAGCAATAGCGAGTGCAAGTTGAAAAATTACACGTTGTACATTTTAAGGTATAAAGATGTTCCTTATCAAAGTGATGCATTCCGTACTGAAATCTAGTTGAATTTATTTGCTTCACCTGGTACGTATTTCCACTTTCACCCAAACTTTGGGAGTAGCTGCTTACTGTTAAATATAAATACAACGTTTACGAGATGTAATGTGTAATTACTAACCATTATTTAATTTCAACTCATACTCATTTGCTCATTAACCTTTATGAAGATGCAGATGCAAGTGCCACAATATTGATGCTGCGT
Source organism: Lipothrix lubbocki (assembly GCA_034696945.1). Taxonomy (NCBI): domain Eukaryota; kingdom Metazoa; phylum Arthropoda; class Collembola; order Symphypleona; family Sminthuridae; genus Lipothrix; species Lipothrix lubbocki. The sequence continues at coordinate 8,355 of JAQGAK010001218.1, read as the reverse complement.
CCACTTTGTTCCCCAGGCTTACACCACAACTACTGCACCACCAAGTCCCATGTGATCTCTGTTCAAATTCAATCTTGCCGTCCACGGTAAACTTGTAACTACCAGTTTGATGAATTATTTTCCCTACGCGCTTTAATTCTTTCAAGAAGTGGTATTGTTTAGTTCGCCCATGAGTCTTGCTTGGTAAGATCGTCGGACTAGATTTCATGACCACCCTCCTCGATGAGCTAGTCCTAGTGAATCGTCGCCGTTTTCGGAAAGGTGTTTCAGTTCTATCTTCGACATCCGAGGCAGAGGCACATGAAGAGGTTTCATCATTACTGGTTGGTACATAATCCGATTTTTCTTCATTTTCAGATTCAGACATTACATCAAGATTTAAAGCCATGCTGGTAGCTCCGGTATACTGAGCATTGTAGGGAAAATCTATGGAAACAGGACAGTAGACTATTATCTTATAACAAAATGATAGAATCAATCAGCTGGGAAACTTTCCCCCCACAACTCATCGACTTACTTGGAAGGGCAAGCTTTCTGTAAAAGAGTACTTTCTGAGGATTATAAACTAATTCGTCGGTCCGACGGCATGTAAATATCTTTGAATCTAATTTAAACAATTTTCTTTTCTCGGACTGCACCATAGTTGAGTGGATCACCTTAACGATACCGCTAATTTGTTTCTGAAGTGGCTGAAATTGCTGATCCAATTTATAAATTCGGACTAATTTTATTCTGCATTTCTTGCAAAAGGGGAAGGGTTCGAATTTAAAGTTAAGATGGTAGCGGCGCTGGCAATCCCATTGCATATAATTTTGGACAACATGAAAGACATTCGATAAGATTTTGGCTACTGCGGATGACTTAGAAGCATAGTCATAGAGCTCCACATACTCACAACAGATCAGACAATTTATTTGCGATGAGCGGATTACTGAAGAATTATCCACATTCTGTTCAGATTCCAACAGTACTGTATTGTTTTCTTTCGAATCTTCTCGATCATCGTCCTTGATAGTGCGGGGTAAGTATTTCGTCAATCCAATGGTTGGAGAAAAACCTGTTAGGTAATCATATAGAAACAACAAATTAATTAACTGCAATTATAATAACAATATTAACGTAATAAGCACACATATCAAATCTCCTAAAACAATTTCACCATCCTTACGTGTAAACGTCATATCTCGATAATGCTTGATTTTGCTCTCATAGCTTTTTTTGTTCTCCAGTTCCTCCAGCTTCATTCGATTCGATTGATTTGATGAATCCATCATCAGATGAGATCTATCAGTATTTTTTCCTGGTGAATTCACATTTTGCATCAAATGTCTTCTAGTTCGATTTTCAGTCTCAATAATCTCCACAACCAAATCCAATGTAATTTTTTTCAAGGACTTCAAAATAGTCTCCGCCTGCTCATCCACTTTAAATATCCTGACAAGGTCATTCCTACATGTGGCACAGAACGGAAAATATTCTTTATCAAAATTGAATTTATGTCGCTTCATTGTCGCGCTGTCTTTCCAGTTCATGTGTTTGCATAGGACATTGAAGAGATCCGATAAAATCTCCGCAGTAACCGATGGCATGGAATTTTTTGTTTCTGGCCTCGTCGGGATTTCGAACTTTTTGGAGGAAGGCGCTCGTAGGAAAATTCCATTGCAACACACAAGGCACTGCTTATGATTATTTTCACGAAGTGATCTTGAATTATTATTGTTCTTGGGTCTTGGTTGGGCCATTGTCATTGTTAATAGAAATCATGAAATTAAATTTAATAAACAATAAAAAACTATCAGTATATAAAATAAATAATGAAAAATGTAAGCGTCAAGTACAAAATAATATCCAATAAATTATAATAATTGCAATTCAATTGATTATTAGACTTCACAATCACAAGTTGTGAACCACAACAAGCACACGCACAGCAATAATGTTTTCCAACAATGACTGCGATTTTATGAAGTATATTTACAAAAATTGCAAAACAATCTGCGTTTCGGCGTCGATACCTTTTCCTGCTCCCCATTCCATCCACTTTTGTGATTTCCAATCCGCGCGCTTTCAATCCCGCCCAACTTACGCCCACCTTTACACACCAATAGGTATATGGTTTCTCTTTATTAGTTATTTATATTTATTAATTATTTGTTTATTTATATTTATTTATTACTTGTTTATTTATATTTATTTTTTTATTTGTTTATTTATATTTATTTTTATTATTTGTTTACTTTCAGTTAATTTATTCTATCGTTGTCGATCATTTCAATTTATTAAGTAAATCGTTAGCTGTATAAAATAAAGGGCATTTGGAGCAGAAACAGAAACCGACATTGGTGACTGGAACGTTCCACATTGGAACCTATTCGCACAGTGCCCCACGCACCTTTATACCTGGGGAAGTACCTTTAGTTACTTTATTACTTAATTTATCTATACTCCTATAAGTATTTAACTCAATCAGCACAGATTTTGGAGTTTGGGTCACTCAACGCCAGATGAAATGATTGTGGTCGGTGTCGGTGCTCCATGTGGATGTATGAAGAAATGTGGGATCAACATGTGTCACATAAACTTCATAAAGAACGTACATAAGCACAATTCTATCTTGTGATATTATTTTAAAGTTTAAAATTGATGAGTTGTTAAAATGTGTTGACAAATAAAGTATACCTAAATGAATGTTTTGAATGTGCATAGTGCATATCTAACGATAAGCTAACAAAAGTGTCTCTATATATTTGTTTATTAGAGTTTTGTTCTTCTTTGCATGTCCGTTTTTGCGTTCGAGTAAATATTAAGATTGGGAACAAGTTTTTTATGTAAAAAATTATGCAACAATTAAGTAATGAAAAATTAATCTGCACTCATGCTTTCGTTTTAAAGTTACGTAGTTTAATTCTGACTACATTACAAAGATTATGATATGGCGTTTTGATGATGGCACAGGTAATCTGTAAGTATAATTAAATTTCAGTCGTTTTCAACAGCCAAGTTTGGTATTTTTATTTCTTAAGAATAATTCGTACTCCAAGTGCAAAGGCTGAAATACTCAAGACAGTTCGAGCCCATTGAAGCTTCGACCATTTTGTTATTAGCTTCTTCCCAGCGTCACCGGACTCACTTGCATCCAGAGCAAATAAAGCGTCGTTGGTAGGCTTCATAGCTACAAGGGTATAAGGAATGACGGCCAAGTTAAGAAGTCCGGCTGTTAGAAATCGAGCATCGAAATCTCGGTGGTACAGTACCAAGGCTGCGGCAGCAGATGGGATGATGGAAATGAAGGCAATGTTTTTACCCCGATTATACACCACTCTCCAAGCAGTGACTGGGTCCGATGAGGCTAGTAAAGCCGGGACTGCCACCAAGTTGAGGGTTGCGCCCATCCCAGCAAATAATCCTGCTGAGCCAAGGAATATACCCTGGAGAGCTTTGTTTTGACAGCAAGGCTAGAACCAACAAAATTAACCAGTATTGAAATTCTGTACGTGTATCCTAAAGGGTTGTAATCTTATAAAAAAATTATTAAATCATTAAAGTCTTACCATGTTTGAAAGATTTGCTGGACTACTGACGATAATACACTTTGTAGCTACTTCCTCAGAGAATAAAATTTATACAAGTGAGTCTATATAGTTTTAAAAAGTGTTGGCAAGCCGGCTGTAATTTTTCATGTGATGTAGAAGTGACTTTATTAAAAGTCGACCTTGTGTAGTTGTACGTGGTGTGTTATATCACTGATAATAATTTTTGCATTGATAATGAGCATTAGCTCACCTACCTCCTTCAGCAATGTATTAAGTTACTAGTTTAGGAGTGCAAATATTTAAACTCGGATTTACTCGTTACTGCGGTTGCTTGCTGACAAATTAGTAATGCTGATAATGGCCTCTCTTTATATAGACATGAATTTAATGTAGCGTGCAATCTTGCTATTATAGAATATATAGGGAAGGAAGGTGAAAACTGTTATTAATATGGGTACATAAACGATTAGAGGACGACGTGGTATGTCAAGCGTAGCGGATGATCAATTAGGAAATTAAAAGAATAAACATACATAAATAAATGCCGGGTTATAAGTATATAATTAAAATATCCAAATTATTATTTCAAAGCCTTGTACCTTTGATTGTCAACTGCAGTTTCAACTTACAACCTGTAAAAAAGCTTATCTTATCCATATAGGAGCTAGAATATAATAATTTGTATTACACTTGATACTGGTATAACGCCGGATTTGTTTGATACCATGTGGCAAAAAATAATATAAGAATGTAGGGGCCGGCGATCAACCCAAATTAATACGAACCCAATGTGTACATAACTTTTTTTACATACATAAACATCCACACTTCTGAAGTGGATAATATTAATTTGTCATCAGTGACGGATCCCAGTAAATGTACAATATAAGTACGTTCGCTAAAATAAATTTCATTACATTAGCAATGACTGTTTTTAGCATATATCTCCATACCTGCACTACTATTACGGCTTACGGCATCGTTCCATTCAATTACATAACAATTTTCTGATCATGAGTTATGTGACTCATTTTGTACAGATGAAACATAGGATGCTAAGGTTAAACAATGAAATCAATAAAAAATTAAATATGTATACATGCGTTTACAAAGTAAGTCTGGCAATTTTAAGATTGTGCAAAACACTGTTTTGATTGTCCAAATTAATTCACATACCTAGTATTATAAGAACTGTCAACTTGGGAACCACGCAATAAGTTTTGGAAGACTCGTGTATATTGTAAGTTTGCAAGTACAATTTGCAAATAATACAAAGTTAGCTAAAAAGATGCAGTTTTTTTTAAATTTATGAGTTTCTGTTTGCAACAAATACTAATGAAGAGAGAAAGAAACTTTATTTCACTGACACCACTATGATGTTTGCCTTTCGACACAGTAACACAATTCAATGATTATTACATAAAAATGATTATGCTTGTTAAATGTTCAATTCATTGTACATTTCAGTTAATAATTTTTTAAATACGGAAAATGCTATTCTGGCACCAAAACTTCTAATTTTATTAGCTTAAAAATATTTTTGCTACTTAAACTTTGAAAAATTAACGCGAAGTGTTGGATTGATTTGTGCTTATGCACGCCATTTTTTACAAGCTTCGCTTACCCTCATCAACTGACCGTGACTGAAGAAATGAAAATAATCCTGCCTACAAAAATTTGCTAACTGTTCCCTGAAAAAGAAAAATATAAGCGAAGTTTGAGCATACTTTCCAGAAAATGTACGACGCATTCGTTGATAAGTGGACACAATATGTCATGGGATTTATAGTACTTGCGATACTTAAATTTACATTGCTGCATTTCACTGTAACACAATCTTTTTTTGAACTTACATTTTAATACTATGCATTCTGTAATAAAGTAATTATTCTAATAAGTTTATTATAGTTAATTACTCTTAAATAAAGTTGTTTACTAAAAAATAACCGCTGGTTCTTAAACTTGATTTCGCAGCTCAAATCAATCAAATGGTGGAAAGGAGAGGAACAAGAAAATGGAAAATACAAGAAATATAAGGACATCTATGATTACGATTTCCTTGAGGATTACGACAGTGACGCAGAGACTGAACCAGAAGAAACTATCCAGGACTTTGACCCTTCAAAGGACAACAAAGAAAATAATCCGACAAGAGATTCTACTTTAGGCAGAGCAGCTAAGAAGTTAATAGCTTCAATAAGTAATAAAGCGCTACTCAATAGAATTATCAACTGCCAAACAATGTTATAAACTTTTCTAAACGCTTGTTGTTGTTATCGATGACATCTATAGGAAATCGTCGGGAAAAAACTGCTACAGCGCTCTTAAATGCATCTCTTCTTGCACAAGCTCATGGTACAAACAATGATAATTCTCCTTGGGGTAATGTCAGTTCGTCTTCAAATGCTGATGAACTTCTTGCCAACAGTAATTATTACTCCTTTCTGAAGGAAGTTTTAGCACCAGAAGACAAAAAGAAACGAGAATAAACGTTACCAATCGGCAATTAACGCGAATTACAAGGATATCCTGATTATATAAATTACATAACAGTGAACTCCATATATGTATTTGATGATGTAAGTATATATAGTCTTAAGCTCTTATTAAGGGCACTTTTTACCGCTTTTTCAAGCTTATAATTTTAGTCATTATTTATGTAGTTGTTCTAGTAATGAACTACTTTAATAAAATCTAGTTATTGACAATTATTTGGTTAACACTGTCAGTTCCACCCAAGTGATCTGTTATTCTAGTGATCAGGATCTGTTATTCTATATGGATCACCACATTTGCCACAGTAATATAGGTGCAAATACATAGGTACATTATCTCATGGTTTGTCGTGGCGCAAGGCCTCGAAAGCTTGACTATGGTCCGCTGGTGTTAGTAACTACCTCTGTCGGTGTTACCAGACTATTATTTATTTCCGAATGAACTCTCATCTCATCTATATAGGCTACAGCTATGCTAACTCATTGTTTTGCCTTTCCGTGTATAGTTAATATGTAACTAAAATGTAGACAACTTTATGAATATGAGTAGTCTTTGTTGGATTGGAATGCAATTTCATACCTTCAATTATGCGATATCCCGTTTGTTATCCGTCAAAATCAGTGCAAGACCAACGAGTAAGCTTATAAGACAACGTCTAAAATTTATTCTTTTAAACACGTTAAAAATCCCAAAAGATTCTAACGCAAGGATTAATAGTCAAGTGATTTTTGATTCCGATGATGCTGAAATTTCGGTAAATTGAAGAGTCTCATAAGCTGGAGGATGCTCATAACTTGGTAAAGGCAATCCAATATCTACCATTTCGACAGGGGCGCTAAGAACAACTACCTCCACCAGATCTGTGTAAAAGATATACAATACAAGTATAAGTTAGCAGTCTATTATACATTCACTGTATGTATGTATATAATGTGTTATGTAAGAACGGCTTTGCCTTGGTAGTAGATTAATTCCGGAGTGCCTTCTTCACTTTCCGAATCGTTGCAAGTTTCGGATTTCTTCGAATAGTAACGTAACTTCCAAAATGAAAACACAATGAAAAAGAGAACTGGTAATACTAGTAGTATTACTAGCCAAGTCACACTTAGGGATGACGCCGCCATAACTATTATATTTTAATAGTATTAATCAGTCGTAAGTGTTATAACAGATGAAAAATTGATTTACAACTTTCCAGATTCACACTCAAAGCAAAGGCTAATTACTTTAAACTCACGAGTGAATTTACAGAAGTTTCAGGAGATTTACTTTAATTTACATCACTATTTAAAAGTTGTTAGTTTTATTCCTGCAGTTAGTTTATTCCCTAGTTTTAATCTGTGCTCTATGCAGTGAACAGTCATATTCTGCGGGCACGAAAAATTCCGGCGAGTATTTAGGCAAAACCGACAAGCTGTAAATACGTCAATAAATTTGAAATTCAGTGTTGTGACTTGTGATCCTAAAAATAGTTTTGTTATCGTTTGTCAATACGATGTTACAAATATTTTTTAATGTTAGACGTCATATCTCATATGTATCTGTTATTAATGCTGCACAGTGGGTATTTCCTTAAGTCAGTGTCAGTTTATTAATAATTGTATCAGTTTACTGATATTTCTTTATCAGTATATAGTGGTCATTTCGCTATTATTTTAGATCTCCACTAAAATGCGTACGTAGTTGGATGATTCATACTCATGATAAGAGTTTTGGTATGAGAATCGTTGACTCGACGTGTCGACACCCGCTAATATATTATTATAATAGCTTTAATCGATAGGAACAACTTCAAATTCCATGATAACATACCTACGTACGTCTGAGGTTGTTTGTTAAATTATTTGACTACACTAAACTAGGTTTTTAAGTTGTGAGATCTCAATCTAAGGGGTTATTGATGATTGGATGAGTGAATGGGATGAATGAGTGAGTCATTCGATGAGCGTTAATGAATTCTCGCATAAGTTTTGCCAAATCTATATAATTATGCAATAATAACAACATATCTGACACTAAACCGCATTGATCAACAGACAAAATTGTAAATTTTCAAAATAAAAACGATCGCAAACCACTTCTTTAGCAAATAGCTTCAATGACAATACTGTGACTCACTTTTGCACCCACTATGCAGAATTGTAAGTATAAGGATTATACATATTACAAAACTTCATTATTACTAGTTATACTGTATAATATAACGTATAACGTTTATATTCACATTCTCAGATATTCAGCTTATATATAAGGCCTAGAAAGTTGGAACTGCTCAACTTTTACCCAACAAATTAAGATAAGACATTGCCAAATTTATCAACGAATC